>MU190329.1:15994-37261 GCA_016904865.1 Pissodes strobi | reverse complement strand
AGTTTTGTTTGGTTTCAAATGGACGTTTTAAAGCCTGAATTTGTGCGACGCGACGCGACGTGTAGTTTTTTTGTATTTCGTGAGTGATTTCCTTAAATATTTTTTATAAACTTTATATCAAAGTAACGATGGTCTTGCGGTGTGAGGTATGCAAAATCTCCAGCTATTATCATCCGAACCTGAGTTTCCACAAGTAAGTAAAAGTAAATGAAACACAGTAGTACAGTGGGCACCATTTTGTGATGTGATTAATTAATATTTTATAATACTTATATGATTTTAATGGATAATCTGATATGTTTGCAGTCATTTACCAACCTCTATTAAATCATTTTTGAGGTGAATACTTCTTTGGTTTCATGGCAGTGGTTTTGCAAGTGACACAGCAAAATAACTATTTTGTGTTAACTAACCTTCAGAACCCATATCTAACCCAAACTAACTCAATCTAACCCACACACTATAAATAAAACATAAATATATTTTAAATAATGCACCCGAATAAATACCATCATTTCAAATTAAACGTATTTACTTTATTGAAATTATTATTATGATGGACTCACATTTTCAAAGTCTACGTCTATGAACTGTCCTTGCTTTCGTTCAGACGGGGGCGGGCAATACTACATTTAGTAGTGGGGACGAAGTTTGACAAAAGTTTGTACACGATACATAAAAATATAAGGAGGCGGGACAATCGTTTTGTTGATATGTTTGCAAGATTTCGGATTTTTATGAATGAGTTGTCGGGTCTCTTTAGGTTAAATGTTTTTGGTTCAGACGCCCAATAGCGTGAATTTTGCAAACTTACCACCCCATTAGTAGAAAAAGTTTCTAAATCCGAATGTTTTTCACCAAACCACAAACAAAAATCTAGTCGCCTTGCATTATGATTTACTTCCGAGTGTATGTGTAAATTTTGGCTTATATGGTATGACTTCAGCCGCCCGAATTTTTAGAGATTTGCGGGGCCATCTTCTCACGGAATTCATAGCTAACGCAGCCGCAGCAATATCTTCCTCACCATACGACGATTAAACTTCTTAATATTTGGCAGGGTCCCTATTTGCATAATTTTAAAACAATTTCTTTCACATCATTGTCGGGTAAAGACACATTGGGTCATTTTTATGTGGAAGTTTCTCTTCACGACAGCATAAGAAATATTTCTCTCAAACCGTAGATTTTTCGATCGATGGTTTAACACAATATTTTATTCCCTATAATATAAAATGACTAGCGATTTTTCAATTTTGCATAGTTTCCTATTAAAGGTTATACATATTTTTATTGATAATATTATATGGCCGCTATTAATTAGGTCACAGTTGGATAAAAATAAATATCGATCAGCTGGTGGATGCTATAAAAATGGGAAAAAGTAATGCTCTTAATGAAAAAGACATTCTTGAAGCCAATATTCGCCAAGTTGCTTCGGCTTAATTAAAGGCGCAAATTAAGACATAATTTGGCTTTTTTTTTAATAAAGTTGTTTTTCGCAAAAGGAAATACGCAAGACGTCGCCGTCGCTTGGGAACGAGTTGATTCCCACGTAACGCAATCGCTGCGTTTTAGAAGGAAACGAGGCGTCCCTGGAATAGATATTAAATTAATATAGAAGGACAGGATGTTAAAAATTTGATATGCTGCATGGTACAGGAAGGCAGAAAATGGATTAAATTGCGGCCAAGCTCCTAGCAGCAATGGCAATGCATAAGTATTTATTATGTGAGAGGAGACGTATTAGGACTGACAGAAAACTTTTGAAAAAAAAATTAAAAAAATATTTGCATTCTTGACTGACAATTTTTTTTTCTTGATAGTAGGCACGCCTTGAGTTAGTTTGGGTTAGTATTGTTTGGTTGCTTCCCAGAGCGAGCGAAGCGAGGAGAGGGCCATACGTGAAGTAAAACATATTTATTTTTTACATTAATCTGGCTAAGCTCGGGTTAGTTCTTGTTGGTTACAACCCCGAATCGAGTTACCCCGTAAGATAAGGTGAAAGCTTTGGCAACAATGCGCGTCGGATGCCAAAAATGTCCGGATTTTTACATTTCAAATCCTCAATAGTCGAACTTTGGGGCATTTTTGTGGGATAACCAAACAATTGCGCAACATTTTAATGGTCAAATCAAAAACGTCTTTTCAAAGTGTCTAAATAAAGAAGAACATTTTTTTTAGGAAATTCCAATTATTGTGTTAAACTGACATATTAGCCTATTTTCCGCTAGAAACGTTATGTAAACTGGGCCGGCCCTATGTCACTACTTCACATTGTTCACGAAATCAGCGGTACTCCCTCTTGCCGCACACGCGGACAACGTTGCGTAGCCTCCACTCGTCCAGAAGGAACTGGCCGCCATGTTCATCGCGTTTTCGCCGTATCGGTATTTGTGTATTTAATTGCGTGTTATTTGGACGTTGAATGATTCTTTTTGAATTTTACATTGAATAATGGTTAGGCAGTGCATATTGTGTCGAAAAATAGGCTATTTGAACCCAAATATTATATTCTATACGTAAGTAAACAAACTCATAATCGTATAGTATATATACAAGGTCAATCCAAATAGCCGAAAAACTGGAACTCCGGTTATGAGGCATACGCGTGCAACACTAGGATTGGAAAAAGTATTTTAAAAGTGCATTACTTGTACTTACGCTCACCGTTTTTAACAATTTTTAGGTAGTTAACTACATTTTGGAACGTTGATAACGGCTTTCAACTCATTTTTTCGGCGACATTTAATTTTCGATCTATATATATCATCAAACTTTTAAACTTTATGAGTGTAAAATTTATAATATTGTTTTAGTTTTAACGCAATCTAAAAAATATAAAGAATAGGTGTAAACTGCGGTTGTAAAAACCAAAAGAAAACACTTCTGTTGTTATAATTTTAAATTTTGCAGAAGTCTAAAGAAGAACAACGGAAAATACATTTCCCTATGCAAATAAAGATCTAATCCCTTTTTACACATTGCTGTATTAAAAACCAGATGATGGTCTTCCTCCCTTACTAACTTTGGCTAATAAGCGACATTTCTTTATTACAAAATGTAGGCGTACGAAATATCGATTAAAATGGCGGACGAGCGCCATCTTGGAACTTTTAAATAGAAAGGTGTGTTTTGCTATACCTCATTTCAAACATATCATTGAGGGCTTTATGATTTCCTAATATTAGACGGTTCTATTAGCATTCGAAACAACATAACGGCGTTTTTAAAACTGACAATTTTTCATCTTTGACGTGTCGTAAAACCCAAACGGTTAGAGAATTACGGTTTGCACTTTCCCATCTTAACATTTTAGGAGCTATTCTGCCATATAAATTTTAAGTACTGTTAGCTGTCATTTTTTTTTTAAATATTTTGACATTTTTTGGCAGCAATGAAATGTAGGTCAACAGATAGCCTTTAAAGGAAAATTTACAAACATGGTATGAGTTAAGTATTTAAAAACGAAAAAAGGGCAGTTACTTACATTATTATTTTTATTTATTTCGATGAATATATTTATAATTTAATACATTTTTATTTTTGTAAATAGTTAGGGCTTACCTTTGCGTATAAATCTAATACTTGATTCATTTTACATTTTATAAATACATCGCGTGTGGATTCGGATATATTACTCTATTTTATTAGAATTATTGTGTTGTTAGATGAAGTTAATATTTTCGTTTTCTTGGAGCATACAGAGTCGTTGTTTGACGTATACGACATGAAGTGATTTTTTGCATTTTGCCCTTTTTAATGTTTTTTTAATGTGCGCTCCTGCAGCACAAGTTTTGATTTATTTTCAGATTTTTTGGCGAGCGAATCATATGACTTAATTGGATTATCAGAAACCTGGCTCAGTTCATCTGTTTCTAACTCGGCAGTAAGCATTCCAAATTATGTAATTATAAAACAAGTCAGGCAGGCGAGAGCGGTGGTGTATTGTTTTACATAAAATATTTTATTAAATTTATAGTTTTAAACCTTCCAGCTTGTGATAATAATGTTCTGAAATACTGTTGGATTTTTATTAAGGTTGGAGGTAAAAAATGTGTCTGGGTGCTTGCTTCTTTCAACCAACTAGAAATCTGTTATACTTAATAGTCCTTTTTTCATATAAGTATAGTCTATATCAATTAATCAAAGAACCCACGCGTATAACATTTAATTCTAGAGCTTAATGGTTTTATTAATTGTTTCCTCTTATGATGTAGTGAACGAGGTTAATATAATTTAATATAGAGGATATTTCAGAATGAATGAATGAAATCCAAAGATCACAGTAAAGGATATAGGCCACGTCACAAAGGCCTTAAGAACTAAGAAAACTAAAAACTACCAAACAGTAAGACATATTTGCAGTAACCGCGTCCTCATAGATCACCATTTAATGTCTTGTAAAATTAACATACTGACTGCTATGTCGGTCGTTCCTTTTCTTTTTGCAAGCGATCTGAATTAGATCGACTTTCGCAGCGGTATACGACCGCTGGCTGCGCTGGTGGCATACAGGCATCGCTTATCGATGCGATTTCACGATTGATATTAAAACTAAAAATAAAAAATGATACCTTTAATTTTTACATTTTTATTGTAGAAATCAAGCAGTTGCATTGGATAACAAAATAATAAAAGGCTGTAGTATTTTAAAGAAGCTTCTTATATTATGTTTACATTGAATGTAAGTTATAACATTCCAAACCAAAAAGACGTTCGCCCTCGCATGTACCACAATAAATTACGACCTTATTTACACGGTTTTTGATTATTTCTTCCCGCATTTTCCTTCCATAAAAACCTTTGCAATATCCTCTAATTTTATTGAAGGGGCATTCATTTTTAAGCAATTAGTGGATTTCTGCTGGCTTCCTTGTTGGTGTTTGCATTCGCTGCGTTTCATTTTCAAGAGCTGGTGCTTCATAACTTAGAAGAGATCATACTATCTGTTCTCGAAACTCTATAATTTTTATTGAGGTGAAACTTTTTTAGCGAGGAAAAGTCCGAAAAAAGGAAATCAAATGAAACGGAAACACTTTAATGAAGCATGTTCCAGTATAGCTAGAGGGCTGAAATTTTCAGAACATGTAGCCAAGGTAAAATGAGGATCCTGGCTATTAATTATTTATTTCAAGATGGATGGTTTAATTAATTTGCATTTAATAAATGAACTAGATTATGCATATACGGTTTTTTGTTATTTTTAGATTATATAGAAACCTTTTATATAGTCACATGCTAGTGTCGTAGGGATATATCAGCGGAGAAGAGAAATTGTTTTTTTTTTCAACCAAACTTACGCGCCGCGCCACACGTGTAATTTAGAAGAGTACTGTTAACTTCGCGCAACATTTGGCTAGGAAAAGCGGAAGGAGAAACAACTAAAGCAATTAATTTCGGTGCCAAAATTTTTATGATAGATGTGCCTTAAAAGCACTTAACCATATGGGGAGAACCGGGGCTAATTTCAGGAGGGATTTTGGGGAAAAGACCGTTTTTTGTCGATATCTCAGCAACGGAACGTCGCGTCGGATCGAAAATCTGACAAGCGATGGCCTCGTGGCGCGGGGAAGTCAGTGAGGGGAATTATATCCACCCCCCCCCCCCCCCCCCCACCACCCCCTGATACCCAAAAAAATTTCGAAAAAACGGGACAAAAAGGGAAAAACCACAAAAATTGTTCGAAAAGTTAATAAAAGTAATATAAAACGAAATAAAAAAAAATAATTAAAAAAAAATTAGAGAAACGCGATTTTCAGCGAAAAAAAGGTGAGCTACGAGGTCGGGGATGACAAAAATGGATTGAAAGATAAATGTTTTATGAAAAAAAAAATGAAAAAGTTGAGGGAAAGAAAGCTTAAAAAAATAAAAACTCAATTCCTAATATCTCTTTCAGAAGTGTCACTTCAGTTGTTTGCTTATAAAGGTGAGCCACATGATTTTTTTATCGACAAACCTGTTGTACACTATGTGAGAATTTTCAAGAGCAGTTGCCGAAATAAATTCTGTAGCAAGCTTTCTATACCATTCGAGCGATTTTCTCAACGGTGAATTATAACTGGACATCTGATCAGATTGGTCAGTTGACGATTTTACTTCATTATATCCCACTATTGCCTCCGGCTTTTGAACGACACCAGTACGTCGCTGTACACTAACAATTTCAGTAGTGTGTTTGGTGTAAAAAAGAACATGCCTCTTACCATTTCATGATACAGACGCCTCTTTCGTTTCCGTGTTCAAATACTTCCCCTTTCTTCAATTTTCTTTGTGTAACGTCTTTGGGGTTTTCACGTCGGTTAGCTCTGAGTGTACCAGTATAATGAGCTCTATTATCTAACAAAATATTTGTTAGTTCAAGGCTGGTATACTAATTATCAGCTACTATAGTTTGTCCTGAATTTAGTAGGTCTCTTCATAAGTTGACTGCAATGTTGGTTGAAACAGAAGCATGGTTTTCATAGGCGGCGTATATTCGTAGGTTCCATGTACACACATTATCACTGCATAGTGTGCAGAGTTTCAGTCCGTATATATTCGTTTTTGGTGTGTATTGTTTGATTAGCAATCCTCCTTAGAACAAAATATTGGGTGAGGGGTGTACAGGATGTCCCATTTTCGTGTATTTTACAGGGTTTCTCGCTTATGAGTAGAGATACAAGGATGCGGTTTTCGTAACAGTTGGCTACTTTTTTGCGAAACTAAAAATGCCACATACAGATTTTTCCTAGCCCTCTTAGTTTCTAAGATACAGGGCGAAATTGAAAATGTTGAATTTTTAGACCCCCCCTCGTATATCAGTTATTGTTTACTTAATCGGAAAGGTAAAAAATATTTCTTATGTATTTTTTACGTAAATTCCAGTGGTGTAGTTAGATTTTTCAAGTTTTTCAGTTTTTAAGATATTGACTAAAGTTGTTTTTTCTTAAATGGATCACCCTGTATATTATTTTTTTATATTAACTACCTCGTTGTGGGCTTTTTTAAAAATATAATATAGTCTATACTTATTTTCATAAATAAAATTAAAAAATGCATTTTTTACTTTTTAACATGTGTTTTATGTGGTTCCTCGCTTATGAGTGGATATAAAAAGATGCGGTTTGCGCAATAGTTTGCTACTTTTTGATGAAATGAAAGATGCCATAATTACGTTTCTCGTGGCTCTCTTAGTTTCTGACCTACGGGGTGATATTGAAAATTTGTCAAGCACCCCCTGTATCTCGGTTATTTAAAAAGTTATTGTAAATGCAAAAACGGTTTATATAGATTTTTTTACCGTAGAATCTAGTGGCATACTGGTTTTTGATGTGTTAACATCTTACGCGGCGGTAGTAGGGTAAGTCTCGGGAAATGTGTGAACGGAAATGTGGGGAGGCAATTTGTAAACCGATTGTGACATTATGACTTTCCGCGTGTTAGCCACACGTGATAACTGCTACACCATGAAACGATATGGAAGAAAATTTATTTCTTGTATATAGAGATAAAGAGTAATGAACAACCTAAATCACATAAACGTCTTAAATAATGAATATTTCCCGTATTAGTAGTTATTTAAAAAATATTTAATGCCACCAAGAATAACATCAACCTATAGACACAGCTTATTCACTACCAGCTAGTCAGTCATCTTCGATTTGGGAAAGTCAATAACCAAACTTTGCAAATTTTAGAAGAGGGCCATGACTGAATATTGTTTTAAACGTCTGGGCATCTGAATAATACTTTTGACAGTTCGTTTAATTTAAAATAATAATATGCTTTTTTATCGTCTAAAATTTTAAATGGCAAAACTGTATAAAAATCCTACACGGCCGTCCTGGATTAGCTTGCTTCTCAAAGCGCACGGGTTATAATGTCATCATCGTTTTACAAATTCCGTCCCCACATTTCCGTCCCCCCTTTTCCGTCCACACATTTTCCGAGATTTACCCTTATACCGCCGCGTAAGATGTTTACACATCAAAAACAAGTACGCCACTATATTCTGCGGTAAAAAAAATTATATAAAACCGTTTTTGCATTTACAATAACTTTTTAAATAGCCGAGATACAGGGGGTGCTTGAAAATGACAAATTTTCAAAATCACCCCGTAGCTCAGAAACTAAGAGAGCCACGAGAAATGTATTTTGGCATCTTTCATTTAATTAAAAAGTAGCAAACTATTGCGCAAACCGCATCTTTTTATATCCACTCATAAGCGAGGAAACCCATAAAACACATGTTAAAATTAAAAAATGCATTTTTAATTTTATTTATGAAAATAAGTATAGACTATATTATATTTTTAGAAAGCCCACAACGACGTAGTTAATATAAAAAAAATAACATACAGGGTGTTCGATTTAAGAAAAACAACTTTAGTCAATATCTCAAAAGCTGAAAAACTTGAAAAAAATCTAACAACAACACTGGAATCTACGTAAAAAATGCATAAGAAACATCTTTTACCTTTCCGATAAGATAAACAATAACTGAGATACGAGGGGGCCCAAAAATGCATCGTTTTCAATTTCGCCCTGTATCTTAGAAACTAAGAGGGCTAGGAAAAACTGTATGCGGCATTTTTAGTTTCACAAAAAAGCAGCCAACTATTGTGAAAACCGCATCCTTGTATCTCTACTCATAAGCGAGAAACCCCTTAAAACACACGAAAATGGGACACTCTGTATACACTTTGGAAGTTCTTTACAAGATTCTCTAGTAACGGCTTTACTTTGTCTAAGCGGTTGCCTTCTGGACAACTGGCATTATCAGAGGAGTGCCACATTCTAAGAAGCAACTGAAATCTATTCCGGGGCATGATCTTCGGAATAATAACATTTTTATATAGGTCGTTATTGCTCCAACACTTGTCCAATGAAGGCATTCGTACCAAACCCATGTACACCACAACACCAATAAACTTAGTTAGTTCTTTTTTATCAATCGGCATCCATCGGTGCAATCTTAATTCCTTTTATTTTATGTCATTCGAATAACATAAGACTGGAGTAAGTAGCGTATCAGTTCGTTTGATCTTCCACCTCCTCAATAATTTCATAGTCAACGACAGTCGGGAAACAGTTACAGGGCGACAAATCATTTTATAACGACCGCAGCATAATTCGGCCATTTCTTGTAAAGGAACGTCATTGTTCGCCTGCCCATCGGATGATAAACTGTAGTTATTTGCTTTCAGAGGACCGAGTAGGACACTGGTTATACCGTCAACAGGTTCTATTCCTCCTTGCGAGACGCCATCATTGGGCAATAGAGACTTGCTACTATTAGGTTCTAGTTTACGTTTGGCTTACCTATTTTTTGGTCTGGAATATTATATTATATTGCATTATATTTTACAAATCTTTGAACTATTTATATATATTTCGTTTCTTCTGTTTAAGAATCCGGTTTTCGTAATTATTTTCCACTTGGCACCAGAGGCATTTTTTGTGATTGTTATATGAGAGATTAAAAAAGAGAGATTGAGCCCTGTTTTACAGACTCATAGAAAAGTTTGACATATCAATTTAAAGCAGTTTTCTGAGGCTATGTCTCAAGTACAGTGGGACCACATGTATTCACTAAGTGACATAAATGATATGGTAGGCTTTTGGAATTCACAGATTATTGCACTTTTGACAGGTTTGCCCCTTACAAAATAATCCGCATCTCGAAGCGTCCGGCTGCGTGGTTGACTGCAATTAATATTGCAACAAACAGATGGAGAACTTACCTGGTATGGACAGAGTAAAACAAACGAGTCTTCAGTTTACTACAAGGAACTGCGCAACTTCACTAATAATTCGATTAAAATAGAAAAAAGAGCTTATTTACAATTTAAATTTAAAAACAATCCAAAACAATGGTACCCTATAATTAATTGATAACATTGGTTTTTTTATAATTAACTTTTTTACGAAAGCAGGCAATGCAAACACTCTCCCTTATTGATTCGATAATAGTCTTTATTGATACATAACTTAAACATAGTAAATTAATCAATAATGAGGTGCTTTTTGATATCATTCTACCTGATTTTGTACTTGGTGAGCTGTATGATGTACACGAGCCTCGAAATATCAAACGAGGAGTGACTGAATAGCATGTGATTCGACTTAAACTTCGATGGAAGGACTGCGTAAAATATTAGTAGTGAATGAATAAATCCGGACTCGAATTATTTCATAAGACTATAATATTATGGTGGACAACGATTAACGCATAGGCTCGCGAATGTATATAGTTACGCTATGGAGAGAAGAGAAGTCATTTTTACGTGTAAACCTTCAACAAATTTTGTAAGGTCAACTCTGGGTTTCACTTCCGGTTCAACTAGAGATTCCACAAATTTTGCTAACGACATCGCTGTTGGTAAACCAATAATACTACCTATACTATGCATTAATCCTTCTATTTTCTATTTCAAGTTAAATAGGCTTGAAAACTGGCTTTAAATAATAAATCTTTTTTTTGTGATAGTGCCATTTTCTTAATAACGTAGCATCTAAATATTAAATTATAATCTTTTTAATTACCCAAAGGCTTGAAATCTTGTGGGATCGAACATACAGAGCCTTTTAGTCGAACGCAATAACCATTGAACTACCGAAACTATTAAAACAATTTTTTTATTCCCGCGTTATGTTTTTTTCAAACAGTATTAATAAATTGTTTATGTGATTTTGTTGCTTACCATTGCTGAAAAATATACCTATTTCATTTTTGCAGCATTAATGATATTTTCGTTTTGAGGGTTTTTTCGTTATATTTATATTACAGAAGGTTTTACAGAATGTTGTGCGTAAAATTTAAGGGCAGATTCTAGGGGTTCGCGAGACTATGGTCTCGGTCTCGGTCTTGTCTCGGTCTCGAAAACGAGACCGAGACCGAGACCGAGACCTGGAAGAGACCGAGACCGAGACTTACCTATCGAGACCGAGACCAAGGTAATGAGACTCTCGGTCTCGGTCTCGAAAAATATTATACCTGAAATTTTAAAAACTTATTTTTCTGAAAAAATCAAATTTTTATGTGTGTTATTGGCCATTTATGCCAACGGGGTCCAATCAACCAAAAAATTGAAAAATCGTGCAAATCCGGGTATAACGCTTGCTTATTTTAAACTGGGCTGTTTCTTTTTCAGATTCTAGAAGAAAGGTTATACTGATATGTACATAATATGTAATTATGTAGATATCTTATTTTGAGTCTTTTCCAAGCAATAAACAGCTATGAGTTTTCACATGTTTCGTAATATCTACAACGTAGTAAAACATCGCGTATCCATTAAAACAACTGGATATCTGCTTCTGGTACAACCGTGTCAGATTAGTATATTAAAAGATGAATGGCTACCTTTGACCATATCCACTTATACAGTATATACTGTATACCTATACAGAGTGTCACAAAATTAGTGGACGAAGCATTAGCCCTGTAGTTATTGGTCAAAAATATCTTAAATTTTTTCTATAAACATATACCGGGAAAAGCCCCCCTACATGAGCTAGGGCCTCTTAAGATGGGCCCCTAAAGATGTTTATTTTCTAATTATTTCCAAAATTGTGTAAAATAGAGTTTTAAAATTTTGGATTTCCCCTTAGTACACTAAGTTTAATATTTATAATTCGGAAATGGAATAAGAAATAGAAAATTTTAGTCAGGTCAGATGCTTAATATTTTGCAGTGAATATAAAAAATTAACGTCAACTTTTTTATGGGTTATTTTTTATTTTCTGTACATTTTTGAAATTTTTATTTTTTTTTTGGTAAAAAAGTGCCTCTTATTTTGTATCATTAGGATGCAGGGTTTTGAGAAAAACGGATTATAAATGTATTCCGACTGCCAAACTCGGGTATAAATTGAATGCTATAGTTTATCAAATTTTGAAAATCTGTCATAACTTTTTTCTGGAACAAGTGTTTCTACTATTTTATAATAATATGAAGTTTTGTAACGTCAAAAGGAATTTTTGGGGAATATCAAAAATTATAACCTTCATTTTACACCCGTTTTTGGCAGTCCGTTTTTCTCAAAAACGCTGCGTCCTAGCGAAGCTAACTAAGAGGCACTTTTTGCGAAAGAAAAATTCAAAATTTCAAAATTTGGAGTAAAAATATATAAAAAGTTAGCCCAAAAAAAAAGTTAATTTTTAGATACACCCCCTAAAATGTTCGCACCTGACTAAAATTTTTAATTTTTAATTCCATTTTTAAATTCAGAATATTAAAGTTAGTAGAATTCCAAAATTTTAAAACTCTATTTTACACCGTTTCGGAAATATGTTTAAAAAAATAGCTCTCTTCCCGATATACATTTATAAGAAAAATTTTAGTTATTTTTGACTGATAAATACATGGTTGATGTTCCGTCCACTAATTTGACGACACCCTGTATACCGTTAAAATTTAAGGGTTTTCAAAATAAATATTTCCATATAATACAGAATGTTTGAAAATGACATCACTTTGTATGGCTACGCTACAACCATTTTATAATAAAATACAACTGATAAGAAATGTAAAAAATAAGAAGAAAAAGCGTTGACTTTGACAATAAAATTGGCATAAATCGGTACCTAGTTTTTATGTGTACAGGGTGGCCAAATAAGCGTGCAAGGTACTGTATCTCGGAATCTAATCATTGTAGGGACTTGCGGTAAAACATTTTATGACTAAAGTGTTTTTCGGATTTTTTCCTAATTAAGATAACAAAAAAACACAAGCATTTTCAAGCCAAGATAAATTCGAGTTTTTTTTTGTTAAACACTTTTTGCCCTATTTCCAAAAAAAAAACTGGTGGGGGGTGTTATTTTTTGTAAATAAACATCTGTAACTTCAAAAAGGCTAAACGGATTTCAACCGACTTGGTGTCGTTGAAAAGAACTTTTCTTGGGCAACAAAGCCTACCTTATTTGTGGTCATTGTAATTTGCTATGTCGCCACTAGAGGGCATTTTCCGAGATAACGACAGAAATTGCGAAATTTCTAAAAAAAAAATAAATCTATTGGTACCTACGAGTTTTTTTTTTCATGAAGAAATAGTAAAATGATGCCCAACCAAGCTAGTGAAAAACGCGCCTCGATATCTTGTTCCTAACCTAAAATATGGGAAAAAGAAAATTTTACTATAAAATCAGTATTTTAATTTTTTTCTCCAAGTTTGTTGGTTGATTTCTGTAGGTAACTTAAATTTCTATTTCAAAACTAGGAACCGCAAAGAATATAAACAGCTTGAATCGTCATCAATACAGCAATTTTAGGTTGTAACTTAAAAAAAAGACACCATTTATGCTTAGGCGCATATTAACTATAATATAGGTACGAGTAGGTACGTAATGGAAGATAAAACAAATGTCTAATAACAATATTAGAAAGAAACGTCAAATTTAACTGTAAAAAAATAGTTTTTCTTGGCAAGAAAACCTAGTTTATTTGTGGTGAATGTAATTTGCTATGTCGCCACTAAAAGGCATTTTTGGATATTACGACAGAAATTGCGAAATTCCTAAAAAAAATAAATACATTGGTATCAGTTTTTTTTTTCAGGAAAAAATACCAAAATGATGCCCAAACAAGCTAGTGGAAACTGCGCCTAAATATCTTGTTCCTAAAATAACGGCAGAAGGAAATTTTACTGGAAAATCAGTGGGTTTCGAATTCGATAACTTTTTTGAAACCGAGGCCTTCATATTTTTACAAAATTTTCTTTTTTATGTAAGTCGTGGCCCTGAAAAAAGTTTTTTAATGCCTCCTTAAATGCTCAAATTGATGTCCATCACGTTCTATGCATTGATGCGTCGAAAAAACTGCAGCTTCAATTTTGGCTCATGGTAGGTTGCGAATTGCATTTCGAGTCCTGTATTCCATGTCCTGCCTAGTTGTAGTTTGAGTTTGAAATACGTTGTCCTTTAACCGGCCCCATAAATAGCAATCTAAACAGATTAAGTCTTGGGATCTGGGTGGCCATGGAAACAGACTTCCTCTTCCAATCCATCGCTGTTTAAATACTGCGTTTAGATGTTCTCGCACATTTATAGCTAAATATGCTGGACAATCGTCTAATTCCAAGAACAAATTTTGCCGTATTTCCAGTGGCACATTTTCTAACAAAATCGGTAAATGGGTGACCAAAAAATCTAGAAACACGTTACCATTTAGTGGTCGATCGAAGAAATATGGTCCAATAATGTTGCCTCACAGAATGCCACACCGCACTTATACTTATTATATACCTACTTACTCGTACCTATACCTTGCATCCTAAAATTGCTATATTGATGACGGTTCAAGTTGTTTATATTTTTATGGTTTCTAGTTTTATGACAGTCTAGTTACCCATAAAAAACAACCAACAAACATTGGAGAAAAAATTTAAAAAAAAACTGATTTTATGGTAAAATTTTCTTTGCCGATATTTTAGGTTAGGAATAAGATATCGAGGTGCGGTTTTCACTATCTTGTTTGGGCATCATTTTACTATTTTTTCATGAAAAAAAAACTAGTACCAATAGATTTAATTTTTTTTAGAAATTTCGCAATTTCTGTCGTAATATTGAAAAATGCCCTCTAGTGGCGACATAGCAAATTACAATCACCACAAATAAGGTAGATTTTGTTGCCCAAGAAAAGCTCTCTTCAACGACACCAAGTCGGTTGAAAACCGTTTAGCCGTTTTGAAGTTACAGATGTTTATTTACAAAAACATTTGAACACCCCCCACCAGTTTATTTTTGGAGATAGCGCAAAAAGTGTTTAACAAAAAAAACTCGAATTTATCTCAGCTTGAAAATGCCTGTATTTTTTTGTTATCTTAATAAGGCAAAATTCCGATAACCACCTCTTTCTTAATTCAAGATGGCGGTCACGCCCCCTAGTGGCCATCTGCGAAAGCTGAAAATAATTTTCAGGAATTTTTTTTTGCTACTTTAGTCATAAAATTTTTTACCGCAAGTCTCTACAATTAATAGTTTCCGAGATACTACAGTACCTTGCACGCTTATTTGGTCACCCTGTATGTACATACTTAAAAATCACTATCACTTGTATACCTACCTACATTAGAGGTAAGCATTTTTATATCAAAACCACAATTTAGAAACTAACATGAAATATATTAAAATATTATTAGGTACCTATTTAATTTAACTATTATTATCCAAACAACTGTTGCCAACAAAAAATGTAAAATTATTTAAGAAGTTTATCCCTAATATCACATCTACACCAAGAACTCAAGAACTGATACACAAAAGACACTTATTAGATGTTTCATTTAACTTAACATTCTGAAGTAACGTTTGTGTTATTAACGAAATAAAACAGTAAATTATTTAATTACTTTTTATTTGCTCAAACCGAGACCGAGACCGAGACCAAACCGAGACAAGACCGAGACCGAGACTAAATTTTTGTCTTCGAGACCAAGACCGAGACTTACCAGGTCTCGGTCTCGGTCTCGCGAACCGCTAGCAGATTCTACATCTAAAAATAAGAAAAAAGGTCACATAAACATGGGTCCGGAAATGTTCCGTTTTTTGATACGGGGTGTTTAAACTTTTCCATGTTTAGCAGTTTGTTTTGCATTTATCGTCGAGATATTGAGATGAGTTTTGTTACACACAAATGTATCATTAAAGGTCACACTTACATGTCAAAATTGTTTTCTAAAGCATTTACGTCAGTGGTGATCGTGCCGGCAAGTCTTCATGTTTAGTCAAAAAAGCTGTACGTCACTGTTTTTTTGCAAAAATTAGTGTCACTTTCTTAAAGCCAGATTAATTCTCCTTAAAAAGTGCCTCTCGAACTTTTCGTTTTCACGCACCGTTTTCGAAATAAAAATTATTTTATTAATCATGACAATTGTTATAAGCGATCCTCGGAATGATTTATTTTTATTTTATTATTTTATTTGTATACTAATTGTCCAGGAAACATTGTATTAAATAAAGAAAATGCCTTCCCCGTGGCTTCCGGATATTTCTTCTGACTCTTCGGAATATTTCATGTTTTGGCGTATTATTTCACAGGCATTGGCAACGCGTTCCACTAATGTGACCTCATTCGCTAGGGGAGTGGAATACACCACTTGTTTAAGATGCCCCAGGGATTTAAGTCAGGTGATCGGGGTGGGCAAGAAATAGGCCCCAATTTCCTTGGAATGCATTGTTTAAATAATCCCTTGCATTGCGACTATAATGAGCATAAACCATAAATGTTGCCTAATATTAAGATCAACAGTTTCTCGTAGGTTGGGTAAAATCTCCTGTAAAAAATGCAGGTATGTTTGTCCGTTTAATCATTTGGGTAAAATAAAGGGTTCAAACAAATAATTCTGAACTATTCCTGCTCACACATGGATTGAAAACTGTTGGTGGTGTCGCGACTGATGAATAATATACGGATTTTCATACGCCCAGTAATGTTCATTGTGGAAATTAAAATTTCCATTTCTGGTAAATGAAACTTCGTCCGTGAACAAAATAAATGAAATAAATTGCCGATGTTCTGCATTCCTGTGTCTTAACCAGTGGCAATACTACAAGACTGGCTTGAAGGTCTGATTCAGAAATTAATGAAACAATCTTTGTATATCATGCAAAATTTAATCCAAAGTGACTTCTCTGAAGAGCGTAACAGAGCCCTTTCGGCCATAGCCATCATCAGTGTTACCTGAAAAGTAAGTAAAAGAACCCCCTGTCAGTGGAGAGTCAAAGAATGCTGTAGAGTTGAGGCAATGGTTATTTTTGGTAAAGAATATGATGAGATGAAACCTGTTACGTTCAGTTATAAATTTGTTGCTTTTTTAAAGGGGGTTAGTTAATCTTTCTTGACATAACTTTAATTAACCCCCTTTAAAAAAAATAAAATAAAGAAAATACAATAAATTTATTACTGAACGTAACGCACTTCATCTCATCACATTCTTTACCGAAAATAACCAATTGCCTCAACTCTACAGCATTATTTGGCATTCCACTGACAGGGGGTTCTTTTACTTACTTTTCAAGTAACACTGATGATGGCTACGGCCGAAAGCGCTCTGTTACGCTCCTTATAGAAGTCCCTTGGGATTAAATTTTTTCATGATATACCAAGATTGTTTCATTACTATGTTTCGTACATGCACACAGCCTTTACTCTTCATTTGATTCAGAACGGGCTTGTACTATTTGTTAATAGTAAGGATAGAGCTGCTGCTCATGGGATATTCGCCATATATTAACGTAGTTGGTATTCCCCAATTCGTTTGCTAGCCGCTTTATACCTATTTCAGGATGTTGTTCAACCAAAATTAACACTTTCCTCATTTTCTACTGTTTGAATAATTATTCAATCAAAAAAATTACTTATTAGTTTTCCTGCTTCTTTCAAACGTCTATGAACTCTTCCAAAGGTATTTGCTCAAGGTAACTGATGGTCATAGAGACGCCTTGCTTCGTAAGATTTTTCATTCGCTTTTCCGTACATAAGATGAAGGTCTGCAAATTCCTCAAGCGAATAATTCACCATATTAGGTAAACAACAAAAATTTACTGAAGCAACATAAATTCAAATCGCTAGGCACTCTATGTCAATCGTTTTAGTTTGACAAGCAATTTATGACGTCAAAAAAAAATTATTAGATTACTATGTTTTAATTACGAAGATGGTTTATTATTATGCTCATTAATAAAATATGTTGATTTCAAAAACGCTGCGTCAGAACAAAAAAATCTGAGAGGCACTTTTTAAGCAGAATTAATCTGGCTTTAAAAACGCGACACCAAGTTTTGCAAAAACCAGTGGCGTGCAGTTTTTTTCGCTGAATATAAAGACTTGCCGGCACAAACGCCACCTACGTAACTGCTCTAGAGAACAATTTTGTACAGGGTGTCCAATTTTCGAAGATATTACGGGGTCGCACTTACGAGTAAAGATAGAGAGTTGCGGTTTTCGCAATACTACTGTGCTACTTTTTTGTGAAGCGAGTGATGGTATAAACAAAAATTTCATATCCGGCTTCGTTTATGAGATACAGGTCGAAATTGAAAATATTGCATTTTAAGACCCCTTGGTATCTCTAGTTTTTTACGTAGAATCCAGTGGCTTGGTCAGATTTTCGCTGTGAGCCGCCAATATTTAGCTATAAATTACAGTTTTATTTTTAAATGGAATGCCCTGTATATTTTTTTTTCGTTTGATTGGAAATTTTATAAGCTTTATAAAGCTATATAATACATGATATGTATTTTAAATAATAAGCCACAAAAGGTGTCTCTATACAACTCTCTTGATGAGTATAGTATAAGCATTGTCTTAAACAACGGTATAAGTATTAGTAGGCAGAGATTATTAGAACAATGGAATGGTCATTTTTTATTGGCAAGACCTGTCAGTTACAAAATTTATATTTTCTATGAAATAATGTCTTTTCACGATGGTTGATAATAAAAATTATCAATATTTTTAAAAATATAACATGTTAGTCTGCTTTATACAGAGCAATGAAAACTCCCATGAAGCATCTCAGCTATATTTCAAAAGGTTTGTTTGAATATTTATTTATCTTTTGACTTATTTGGGTTTATTTTTTTTGAGTATCACTTTAATTTATAGATATCCCGAAAGAAGGCACCTTGATCTTTTAATATTTTCCGAAATACAGAAAAAAATGGCAGAAGAAGGAACATTGCCTTCGTCTCTACCGTGTTTTTCCTTATTATACGTTTTTGGTATATTTTTCAAAATATTAAATAATTTTCATTTTCAGCCATCGTAAAAAAATACAATATTACACAGAAAATATAAATTTTGTAAGCGACCGGTCTAGCCAATAAAAAATTAACATTCCATTGCTCTAATAATCTATACCTACTAATACTTTTACGGTTATTTAAAAGATAATGCTTATACCACCGTCCATAGATAATAGATATTCTAATAAGTCCGCTCACTCCAGCATGCCGTGGAAAATACTGCCGTTGACCTTGAACACACTCGGCCACTGCACAGTAAACGAATGGGTGCAGCTACGGTGTACGATCAATATGAACTGCCGCTCGATTATTTTTATACGGGGATCGTTCTATTAGGAATAAATGATATGAATATGATTACGTATTAATGTTTGGATTATTTATTTGTTATGAACAACTATTGACATTGTCTCATTTATAGCTCATTAATGATACAACTTTGTAATAGTTACTTAGTATTATAATAAATAAGTAAATAATAAACGAAATATTATACCAATAAAAATACCAGTAGGTACAACTTGTATTGTTTAATTACGAACACAAGTTACAAAATATAACAGGAAAATAGCGACAATGGAATAATTTTAACCTGATATTTTCGGCTGTCGATAGGTATCGATATTTTATTACATTATGTTATTAATATCACAAATGCGTTGTCACAGTGGATGTCGTCTTTAAAATAAATGAAAACACCAACTAACCTGTGCCACACCCATAACTTAACCCAAGCATTAAAAGTGTTCATTACACGGCTAACTAAAACTGACCATCTAACCAAATGTATTAAAATTGATTATATCGTATCGAAACCGGTCCAGATGTCTAAAATAAGTTGAGATTAAGTGAAACTAACCGGAAGTTGATGCGATGACTAACCCAAAATAACCAAATCTATTAAAATTAATTCTAACGATCGGAACCGACTCAAATGACTAGAATAAGTTGAGACAAAGTGAAACTAACTGAAAGTTGATTCGGCGACTAACCCAAACTAACCAGATCTAATAAAATTGGTTAGAGCATATCGAAACCTGATCAAATGACTAAAATAAATTGAGACTAAGTGAAACTAACTGAAATTTGATTAGACGACTATCCAAAACTAACCAAATCCATTAAAATTGATTATAATGTACCGGAACCGGCTCAAAAAAGTAAAATAAGTTGAGACTCGCTAACGAAATAGTCACTTCTATCCCGTATACTGTGCTACTCGTGACTTTTTTAAATAAAAAATCATTAAAAACTTGTGTACAATCTGCTGTAATTGCTACTACTTTTCTCTGCCGACTTTCAATGTATTGTTTTGTTTTTATTGAAATAATGCAGACGGCGCATGAGAGGTTTGTAGACAATGCTGTGTTGCCAGATTAATTCTTTAATTCTATATGGTTTTAAATTAAAATGGTACATTTCTCAGTTTGACAATTTTATGTTAGTCAATAGTTGTGTTGTGCTGAATTTAAAATATATATCTATATAATATCTATAATTCCTGAAATTATTATTTTATATAACTTATTAAAGCGAGGCAAAGCGATAGTGATATTAGGCTGATAAGAATTGGTATTATTCATTCCTCTATATTAAAGGTCGAAAAGGGGATTTGTGGAGCATGATTATTTCTCTTTCTGACAATAGGTATTTTGTTTCCTTATATTCCTTGCGTCTCTATACAAGAGTCTAGCGTCTGCGCTATAACTATTTGCAATCATGCGCAGTTGCGTTTCGGGGTCAGCTTTTGTGCTTGTGATACTACGACCAGGGTTCGTTTCCCGTCGGTGACATGTTTTATTTTTATTTTCTGGTTATATTTGTTAGTTGGAGTTAATTTTAGTTTAGTGTTAGGCACGGTTGGTCAAGCGTGTAGCGCCCCCGTCTCAATGCGCTTGTTTGATTCATTAAAGTTAGTGCCGATTATGTTTGCTTAATATGGGATACTGACGCGCGCGTAGCGAGTGGCACAGGATACGTGATTGAAGTAAATACTTCTCAAGTTTCAACTCATTTTATTTATATGAGCCGGTTTCGATACGTTTTTATAATCAATTTTTATACATTTGTTTAGTTTTGGTTAATCGTCTAATCAACTTTCTGTTAGTTTCACTTTGTCTCGACTTATTTTAGTGAATTCAACCCGTTTCGCTAGGTTATAATCAAATTTAATAGATTTGGTTAGTTTGGGTTAGTCATCGAATCAACTTCCGGTTAGTTTCACTTAGGCTCAGCTTACTTGAGTCATTTGAACCGTTTACGATACGTTATAATCAATTTTAATACATTTGGTTCGTTTTGGTAAGTTTCACTTTGTCTCAGCTTATTTTAGTCATTTCAACAGGTTCCGGTAAGTTACAATCAATTTTAATAGATTTGGTTAGATTGGGTTAGTCGTCGAATCAACTTTCAGTTTGTTTCACTTTGTCTCAACTCATTTCAGTCATATCAACCGGTTTCGATAGGTTATAATCAATTTTAATAGATATGGTTAGATTGGGTTAGTCGTCGAATCAACTTTCGGTTAATTTCACTTAG
>MU190329.1:0-15984 GCA_016904865.1 Pissodes strobi | reverse complement strand
TTAGATTGGGTTAGTCGTCGAATCAACTTTCGGTTAATTTCACTTAGTCTCAATTTATTTTAGACATTTGAACCGGTTCCGATACGTTATAATCAATTTTAATAGATTTGGTTAATTTGGGTTAGACCCCGAATCAACTTTCAGTTAGTTTCACTTTGTCTCGACTTATTTTACTGAAATCAACCGGTTCCGCTAGGTTATAATCAATTTTAATAGATTCGGTTAGTTTGGGTTAGTCGTCGAATCACTTAGTCTCATCTTATTTTGAGACACTGAACCGGTTCCGATACTTTATAATCAATTTTAATACATTTGGTTTGTTTTGGTTAGTCGTCTAATTAACTTTCGGTTAGTTTCACATAGTCTTAACTTATTGTAGTCATTTGATCCGGTTCCGATACGCTATAACAAATTTTAATATATTTGGTTAGTTTGGGTTAGTCATCCAATCAACTATCGGTTAGTTTCATTTAGCCTTACTTATTTTAGTCATTTGAACCGGTTCCGATACGTTATAATCAATTTTAATACATTTTGTTGGTTTGGGTTAGTCATCCAATCAACTTTCGGTTAGCTTCATTCACTTCGTCTCATAAAAATTGAATAATTCTATACCAATTCCATAAGAAAGAAATGAGAGATCACGTGTAGTTACATAACAGTCATCAACAGTACAATAAGAAAAAACTACCCTTAGCCATCTTAACCATATATATTTTTTAAATAGCGTATAGCGTAAATCGTGCGAAAACTATTCCGTAAAAATTAATTCACACCATCCGATCGCGGAAGTACTTGCGAAAACTGAGTCACGGCTAAGCCGTGACATTGACACACGTCAATGTCAATGCCGATGGGTGAGGGATTGGCGCAGGTAGGAGGGAAAATTTCCGCGGCACGCTCGAGTGAGCGGACTTATTAGAATATCTATAGACGGTGCTTATACTATACTCATCAAGAGGTGTGAAATTATAAATTTTAGGCTTATTATTTAAAATACATATCAACACACCGGTTTCCTATAGACGGTATAATCTAAGGTTTTTTCCGGCGTTCTGGTGATGTGGAGGTCTAGGAAGCCCAGAATATAGAGGAAAATCTTTTAGAGCTTGAAAACAAGGAGCGTGATGAATTTGAATCATAATATTTCAGTTTGATTAGTCAGTTAAGGTTACTTCTGAATACGGATGATTCTAATAACTTTAAAGATACCTCTAAAGCTTCTAAACAAGCAGTTAGTCGTGCTCATGGGGCGGGGGGGCTTGCCTCTACTCAGCAGCCTACTAATCAAGCTATAAAGTTACCCGATTTGATATTACCACAGTATAGGCAAGGAACAGTAACGTCAGTGAGCTCAAATCCCTTGAAGTATTGAGATCAAAGAGTACCGGCAGGCACCTGCTTGCTTGACTTTGCCGTCGTTGGATCAGGTCCTATACGAGGGGACGTGCATTTCGTTAAATTTTATTGTCGCGTGGAGTCAGTTTCTACTAATAAGTCATTTACAATTTAATTATTTTATAATTTCATTCGACACTATAATTTTAATATATTTAGAAATAATATTTAAATTATAGATGCTTCAGGACAGGTTCTTAAGAATGTGTGAAAGTTCAAATGATAATAAAACAATAAACAATGCATTTAATAACAAGTTTTGCGTAATGTAGCTTATAGTACAAAAATATTAATTTCTTCGAAATTGAAGACAAGTTTAGTACAAACCCAAACTAATATAACTCTAAGGTATTTAGTCACCCAAAACATAATATACGCAAAGTTTGTTTAATAACTTTTTTCTACGACTGCCCTGAAAATAGACCAAAACGCACTAACAGCTGCTCTTGAATACTGGACATTTCACACGGTTATTCGGGTATTTAGATTAAAGGGCTTCGTCTCCGATTTAGAGCTTCGCCCTCAGAGATCCCATTTCCAGATCTCAAAAAAAGGGGGCCCAATTTTAGGGCTTCACCCGCCCAGTAACACATTTTTGCATAACTGTAGAAAATGGGACTCTCATACCAGGGCCCCCCATTTAATGCTTGGGGCCCAATTTTAGGGCTTCGCCCTGGGTCTTCATTCCAAAATCTGTAAAAATGGTCCTCCCGTGCCATAGGCTCCATTCTAGGGTTTCGGCCCCCTGGGGCCTCATTTTAGGGCTTCGCCCCCAGAGCTTCTTTTTCAAAATATATAGAAAATAGAGACCCCACACCGGTGGCCCCATTTTAGGACTGTGTCCCTAGTTATAGTTTAGCGAGAATCTCTTACTCACGGAGTTTCTTTCAATCAATAATAAAAATTTTCCCATATAGGTAACATATAAGTTTCTACCACACTCCCAGCGGGGCACCCAGACCCTGTATGTAGCAGTCGTAGAAAAATTATAGTGTGCTACACGTGCCGAAAAGACTTTATGACACTCGTCTACGGCTCGTTGTTGACTGGTTGCTAGGATATTAACAAAATTGTGTAATGTCAAGGCCCACTAGCAAAAATTTCGACACAGCTTTCAATGGGATTTCTAGTTATAAAGACGCCAAAAATGATAATATGGCCGCTCAACTGTTGATAGGGATTAGATTAATAGTTTTCATTAAAAAACCTGCAAAATAGAAAAAAGAGTATAAAATACACGTTTTAAAAGACATTTAGCGCACTCGCACGTCGCGTCGCACGTTAGGACACTCCACGCAAGCGGGTCGTTTCCTAATTTAGTGATCATGCGAAAAAATATGGTATTTTAAAACAAGTGTCTTAATATTACTATTTTTTCACTATTAAAAAACGGTTCTTTATAGGCCGGAATCAATCCTGTTGGTTTTGACGGTCACGCAACGCAGCGTCTTAGACTTAGATACGTAAACTACATATTTTCAGGCCCATAATAGTTTTATAACCTGAGCTACAATCTCTTCTACAAAAATAAACGACCCCTTTATGGTCACCACTCCCTTAACACCCGTAATTGAAATTTGGGGAAATGATGATGGTGTTTTTCCATTTGTAATTGCATTGTTTTGATTTATTTAGATATAAAATATTTTCGTTTTTATTGGTTCCACCCCTATGCTATGAATGGGAACTATAAGTTTAATCTTACATTTTATGATTAGCACAAAACCAAATGGTTTGAAAAGGGAACATGATTGATTAAGGAATGTATGGAGTGCGCAATTTTATGAATAATATTTTCATGCCTAATTTTTATCTCATCCCTTTTTAAAAAAACAAGTAGGTAGGAATTTTAATTCTAGATAATATTTACTCATACCTGAAAGGATCTTTTGGGAATCTAAAAAATATTTTTTTACCATCAGTTTTATTGAAATAGTTATCCACTGCACAAAATCCAACTATCGTTATAGAAAACGCAACAACAGTCCCTAAATAATGTCTCCCTCGCCCTCGTATAATATGTTTGTGCTAAAACTCCCCAGAGTTTCTGCGAGTCTATGAGAAAACTGGATTGAACCGCTCTTACCTCAGGCGGCAAAATCGAGATTTTTATGCATTTGACGCTACCGTTCATTAATTCTACCGTGATATTACCAACCTTTAATGGGTCATATGAAAAATGGCTTGAATTTCGAAACGCCTTTCAATCTATTGTTTATAACAATTAGAGTTTGAGTGGAGTTGAAAAGTTTTACTATTTGAAATCATATTTAGAAGGTGAACCTTTTCAAGCTGTTAGATTGGCATGTAGAGTTATAAGACATTCAGATTTATTTCTCGTATTTTTTGTCAAATCAATCATCAAATTGATTGCCCTAGTTCTTTTTCTATCGGAATGATACACATTTTTTAATTTTATTTAAAGCCCCTGAATTTTTAATGCTAAGCTGGTTGAATTGTGCAAAACTCGTAGAAAGGGTTGGAACATCCTGTAGGCTCATTTTTTGCTGATTTTTGCTTAACCTACCGATTTCATTGGGATATTTTTGGAAACCGTAAATGGAGAAAACAATATATTAAAAGAAGCACTATAAGTAAATGATGTACTCCAGCAAGGTGGAGGATATTAAATCTTCTCGAAAATAGACACAACGACGAATCATTCGCACTGACGATTGCTTGCTATTTTGGTGCACCATGCAACGAAAATGACGTGATACGATGGTATGAAGTTGATGGTCTCTGTGATGCTAAAAGTATGTGTACCATGCTGCAAACGAGACTGGTTTAACGTACGACGCTATTCTTCTACTCATCACACTGGATTGAAGCGGAAATGCGGATGTAATGGACATCGGTCAAATCATTGTACGAGACCATCGCAACTCTCTTCAAGTAGCTGTGAACCAGGGCATCCAAAAGTTCTTAGCTGTTACACCTGTGGTAAACCGTACCACATTTTCTCCCCAATATCTCGATGCCGAACGATCATCAAGGAATGGGGAAAGTCCACTGATTATTTGCGAAAAAACAGTCCTGCCAGTAGGAGAGCTGAAGCGTAAATCTGCTGCGACATTTCCTTTTTTGTTTAACGCTGGCTCGGACTATTCTCTTTTAAAAGAAAACATTACAAATCATTTTCAGACCAAACATTTGAATAATCTAACTACTCTAAAAGGCATTTCGTTTGGTTCTTTTTCCTGCAATTTTCAAATTTTATCAGTAATTGAGACACCAGGCATTTTTATCGATTTATTATTTATTTTCGAATATATTAAAATAAAAAACGAATTATTTAACTTTATTATAAAAAGCCAATATTTCTGTTTAATATTATATTATCAATATTATATTATCATCACTCCGCTCAAATGTTGTATTATCAGTTGTAATGCTTAAGACCACACGACAGAAAATATAATTTCAACAATATATGAGATTGATATTATGAAATAAAATAATTTTTTTTCTGTTCTATATTTTGAAATTGAAATTTTGAAACCTCCCATAAAATGTGCAAAAATGTTGTTTATCGATTGAAAAATTTCCAAATGATCGGATATTCGCCAATTTTCTCATTTTCAAATCGTTTTAAATGAGATTTCTGGCAGATAAATCTACTTACTTACCACAAAAACTATACGCATCGATAGGCGAAAAGTAAAGTTTGACTTTAAAATGTACAATAAGATCTATCAGAACTGCCTCTAATCACCAAAAAAATTCGTTATTTTTCTATCCTGACCATTTTTCCAGCTTCAAATCGCTTTCAATGAGACGTCAGGCAATTAAATGTATAAATCTATACATTTTAAGCTAAGCGCCATGTCACTCATGTCAATGTCAAAATATAGCAAGACGTATTTCTTCAAATTTCCCATAATGCATCAAAAGAAAGCTATCTATTCAACTTGTAAAATTGCCGAAATATTGAAAACTAACATATTTTGACTTTTTTTGAACTTTTTATATCAAATATCACAAGATCTACGAATTCGAGATAGCTATGCATTGACTGCCATGTATATTTAAAGCAGATTTTTAAAATCGGCAGGCAAAAAAAACAGCAATTTGCAAGCTTCAATCAGATCGATGGGATTTTCTGCTCATATAAAGTAATAAAGAATTAGTGGTGACGCGTTGTGTCACGGTGAAATGTTTAGTGGTGACGCGTTGTGACCCGGTGAAAAGTTTAAATTCAACTAGTTCACCCTGTATAAAAAGCATTATCATTTCCAAACTAACTTCTAATACAGTTTTTGGCGTAAATTCTCGCCAAGTAATCGGCTTTTCTAAAAAAGAAATACTTTTCGAGAAAAAAATACCAAAACTTAATTTTTTTTTTATTTATAACCGATGTTTATACATTTTCGCAGATTCTGATTACTGACACCAGATGTCACTTACCGGATCTTGCACATAGGGCAGTGATATAGTAATAATGTGAATAGATGTTTTTATTTCTTTCCTACTTTTACTATCTGTTAAAATAAGAGATTTTCATATTTTATTTAAGCTAAAATAAGCATTTTTTAAAGCTAATGAGAGTGTATTAACAGACTTGTAATTTAAGCTCTCCTACATTATTTTTTTTAGTACAATTCGAACTATGTGAAGAAACATCGATATTTTCTAATATCAATGTTTGATGTCGATGTAAACGTCCATGTTTTTGTTTCAATTGACATTAGACATGCATCGGCTGTAAGCTATAATGGTTTTAATAGAATGCTGCTGATTCTACCTTTAAATACAATTTCAGCAAATAACATCAGACATTTTTACGAGTATAATAGGCACCAGTAACGTGCCGTGGGTATAAGGGCGGGAGGGGCGAGCTATTTCGAGGGCGCCGAATGATGAGCCATTTGCAGTTTGCATTAGGAGGCTGAGGCGGTTTAGATAAAGGGCCCCCTATACGGCACGCTACTGATAGGCACCTAAATTTAAAATAAACCAAATATATATAAAACTGAATATCGATTTCAAAGTTCTCAACGTTTTGTGAAAACATCTGTTACCATATCAGCAGTGAGTAATTCAGGAAAGTATCAAAATTTAATTCTGAATAATATATACGTTCAATATTTATTAGTATTTCTCGATAAATTTTATTTTTTCCATTTTATTACTATAGGCCACAGATCAGAGACAATATTTGACGCAGGCCGTCTAGGCGGCTTGAGCAACAATGGGCCCCGTAATAACTTGATTTTATTGTTAATTAATTTGAACGTAATAAATTGATCAAAAATGAGATATTTTCAATGCCAGACAATTTTCCGTAAACGACCATATGCGGACAATTTTTAACCATCATCGTTATGAGCTTGGCATCGGACAAGACGCGAAGTATAATGACATAAAATCCCATTTTACGACATCAACTTTTAACGCCCTTAAAGCTAAGTAAGTATATTCTTAAAATAAATTCCTTTTTAAGGCGGGGTTTAAATCCACGTTCAGAGGGTAAAGTTTCCAAGACATCGCGAAATATAATATTTGAAGGAGACATTTTACATTTTATTGCCGTGATGGCTATTATTCGGCATATAAAGGGTGTGTCATGTCGACGAAACTTTTGTCGCTTAATATGGGAAGTGATCCTAATTGAAATTTGAAAATGATTTGTGCACTAGGGTTTAAGTTTGGATAGCATGTAGAGGAATCTGCTTTTTACTGTGGGTGGATAATTTTATTGGCTTTACAATGATTTAGTTGTTTTTTGTTGAAGGGTTTAATTTTCAAATATACAGGATGCTTTGGGGTTGGGTTGCAGTCTCCATTATTTTTAATTAACTCTAAACTTTTGGATAATGGGTTTTGAGCCTTTTTGGTCCTTTGATGCCTGATTATATCTTTAATCTCTCGGGGGACACAAACTATCGGACTCCGTCATCTGATTCTGTCGAAACTAGCTCTTCAACATCGGCCTCCACTTCATTCTTGACACGTCATCTTCATCTTCATCCTCAAATCGGTTAACGGTAAGAATATTCTCTAGAGAATCAGCGAACGCCGCCTTGTCTTTGTCCTGATAGACGACTCCATTTGCGCCATGTATCGGAGGTATATTATTTGGCTCTTTCTTCAGTACCTTAGCTAATCCCCACGCTGTGTTAGTTTTCGTACTTAATTTTTCCAGTTTCTTACTTTATCTTGCGTATCTATACTTCCGTACTTAGAGTTGCTAGCCCTTATCGAATAACTTCAACAAAACTGTTGCAAGTAATACCTTCATTCACCTACAAATGGGTAAACGTATTAGAGTGGCATGGTAAGGTCTATGGGAAGCTAATTTTGATAAAGCACAATATACAAAGATTTTAATTCCCATGCTCACACCATAACTAGAATTTTAATTCCCATGCTCACACCATAACTAGAATGTCAACATAGACATCTGACCTACTGACTGGACACGGGCGGTTCAGGGCCTACAGAACAAGAATGGGAATAACAGCTGACCAGGACTGCCCGTATTAGGCGGAAACAGATACTACAGAACATACTATATTCCATTGCATTAAATGGGAAAGATATCGAATGAAAGGATATTTAGCATTGGAAGAGGAATAATGATCTGATACAAATTATCCGTTGCATCCTATAAAGCGAAGAGAAAGATGGCAGAAGAAAGGAGGTAGGATACAAATGAAATTACTAAGAAGCGTCAGCCGAACTCACAATGCTCACTATAGGAAAGAGAAGCGTAGTGAACATAGAACACCGACAGAAGATAGCAGAGGACAGCTCATCACTCACGTTGCGATGTCCGAAGGAACGGTACCGGAGCTGGATCTTCTACTTCCAAAATATTAGAACTTCACTAGGAAAATGAATGTTTCACTGGTGACGATAATAAGCTAAAAACCACAACACATTTGCAACATGGTAATACATTGCAACAGTTTTCATACCCGAAAGACAGGCACAATAGTAAGGCAGAATAGGTTGTCTATCAGCACCATTAAAACGTATAAATAATTGGTACGTCACGGTATTACGGTGACACGATCTCGAATCCGTAAAAGTTTTAAATCATTCAATCTCGAATCGTATTCAATAAGGTATTTCCATCCTCTAGATTGTTATCTTGAATATAAGAAGATGAAAGTCTTAATTGGAAGATACTAAATGAGTAAATGAAACACTTTGTGACACACTGAATACAAAGTGTTTCATTTAGTATGATTCATACATGCACACAGCGACTACTCTTCACTTAATTGGAAGACACAAAAGGTTAGGTTCCTCATCAGTCATCAAAGTTTAAAACTGGAAAATGTCTAATCCGGTTTTCGTGAAGCTGTTTCCAAGCCCCATGTAACTAGCAGTCATGCATCATTTCTAAAAAACCAGAAAGAAAATTAAATCCCATCTTTTTAACAACGACTACATAAACTATTTTCAACAAGTAACAGGGGTACATGCCGATTTCCCTCATCTTAAAGTTTCAAGCTTAATAAAACAAACCGAAGGGGTTTTTTAAATGCGATCCGTTTATGCCGCTTGTAAAGTTCAAATATCAGATCAATACGGCATGTTTGTTAGAAATATTTTACCAAGCTATTTCGTGTTTTCAAGTGAATTCTGGGAGGTGTTAAACCGATATTATCGTGGCGTTAATGCATTTTTATTTTAAAATTTTGTAAATTAATATATTTATACAGGGTGTTACAAATTCGGGGCGCTACCATTAGGATCTCGGAAACAGTAGGAGATACAGGTTCGTTAAAATTAGAATAATGCGCAATTTAGTACCGTAGACATCGAGAAGGCTATTAAATCCAGAATATTTTCGAAGATATCCAGGGAAAACCGAAAAATGGCTTTTTGACTTTAATTATTCCTACCTTTATTTGAAGAGATAATTTATTAAAATAAATTTCACTTTTTTCCTCCTCTAACAGACTATGGTATCAGATTTTTCGTCTTCGGGTGCTCATCATCAACTTTATTTTTTTAAAATAGGGACCTGGAATTTTTTTATTTTTGGAAGTCTCAAGCTTAATTCCATCTAGTGTAATATTTTCCAGATTAGTAAGTATTCAAAATTTGGATCTAAAACGACTTATAATAATGCATTTTTGTATTTATTTCTAACTAATTGCAACAACAATAGTAACAATGTTTTTGTATTAATTCAAATGCTAGAGAGAAGTAATGTACATTTACTATAAAAAAAAATTGTGTGTGCTTAAGACTACACGTTAGAAGCGAAAACTTCAACAAGCGGGGTCATCGTTTGTCAGAATTTCGATCCGAGCCTTCGTTGGAGAGATACGAGCGAAAAACGGGTTTTCCCCCAAAATCATCCTTTAAATTAGAGCCCCAGTCCCCCCTGTATGGTCTAAGGTGGCCCCCATGGGGCGCACCTAGCATAAAAATTTCGACACCGTACCTCTTCCCGTTCTCGCGAAATTAATTATTTAAGTTTTTCCTTCTCCCTTCTCCCCTGGCCAAACGGGGGAATGGTACGGAGTCTTGTTTTCGTCCAGGATCTCAATTTTACCACATCTACATCCCCTGAAAAAAAATTTCAGCCCTCTACCTATAAGGGGACGGTTTTTTCCCCAAAATCCCCCCATAAATTAGAACCCCGGCCCCCCGTATGGTCTAAGGTGGCTCCCCATGGGGCGCACCTAACATAAAAATTTCGACCCCGTACCTCTTCCCGTTGTTCTGAAATTAATTATTTAAATTTTTCCTTCTCCCCCCTCCCCTGGCCAAACGGAGGGGGGTACGAGGCTCCATTTTCGTCTAGGATCTTTTTTTTTACTCCGGCTACATCCCCTGAAAATTTCCGCCCTATACCTATACGGAAACATGCCATATATATCCGAGCGTGACGCGTCCCGGTTTTACTGATTTCAATACCCAGGAAAAAAACGCAAAACGCGCCTAAAGATGTTTTTCTACAGCCGCGCTCAAAATAACTAATTACTAAATTGAAATGAAATCGCAAAATCGACGAATGCCGTGGATTCTTATTTTGCGCTCTAGCGCGAACATGGAAAAGAAAATTCTCACTTTTTCCGTCGAGTATGCTATGAATAGCCATAGAAACCGAAGATAAATAAACGACAGTCGTGCGTTTGTTACAGTTTGTTGCTGGCAATCCTGTTCTAAATATGCCCGAAGCCCGAATATAATATGTCAAAACTGACAGTCATTTGCCAATTTCAGAATAAGTGCATTTAATTTTAAAAAATGCGGCTGTAGAAAAAGTTCTGTGTGTTTTTCGAGTGCAAAGTAAGATTGCCGTTTTCGAAAGATTACTGCGCTCCGCTACGCGTCGCGCAGTAACATTCTTTCTCAAGCGGCAATCCATTACTTTGCGCTCTAAATACACAAATAACTATTTCACTTCAATAAAAAAGAAATCGAAAATGTAATGAGTGACCGTCCGAAATTATTTTCAAAGTTTTCGTTAGGACGTAAAGGTTAGCTTTTAAACCCAAAATGCTATTTTCTAATCAGGAAGAAGTGATAGGCCTTAAGCGTATTAGCTCAGTTGTCATAAACTATACCTGAACAAGAAGGTGATGGCACAACAATTTTATTTTTAGTATTAACACCATCACCAGTTGCTTCAGAGTTACTGTTATCAGTAGAATTGTCAGTATTAGTGGAAGTGAATGTTAAGAATTGTCTAAGCGAACTATTAACAACATTTCTTTCACCTTTTTTTCTCTATATTTATGCCCCGATAATATTTTAGTTTTTCGAGGATTGCCACTCATTTTGTCTAGCAAATCACCAAATTGCATACTACCACCCAATCTAAAATAACACATAATTCCAACTAAAACTAACTACACACCATAAAGATGAAAATGTTTTAAATGTTCTCAAAATTGAAAAATTACTTTGTTACACTCTTTACAGTTTGAAACACATCTACCATTAAATAAAACCATACAACCCGGAAAATTGGAAAAAATAAAAGTTGCCTAACTTCTTAGCGTAATCAAGAATGTAAAAGGTTTAAATATTAAGTTAGCCACGATATAAATTAAAATTTAAGTTAAATCAGTCTGCATGTAAACTCAATACACTAGTAAACACTGTCAATGACAGCAAGACACTGCGACTGACACGCACTACGCACATTGTTTAAACGTCAACAGTGATGGCAAGCGAGAGCGGGGCCGCAACACGTATCATTTCTAAAAAACAAACTTCCGAAAAAATATAAGGCAGGAATAATTAAAAACCGAAAAGCCATTTTTCGATTTTTCCCTGATAGCTCCGAAAGTAGTCGGAATTTAATAATTTTCTCGGTGGCATATTAGTCGGTAGTAAATCTCACAACTTTGCCCTTGCTTAACCGACCTTGTGTCTCTTACCGTTTCTGAGATCCTAATAGTGTACCTTGAATTTGTAACAACCTGTATATGGCATGCCATTTAAGGTACAAATTTCATATCACAGCTTAAAGTTTCAAAAGAGCTTCTATGCAATTAAAAAATTGATTCACATTAAGCTTAAACCTGACTAATAAGTCGAAACTATCAATATTAATTAATTATTTTACATAAAATCATCAGTTTCATATAGTTCGTTTGGCATTATTAACAAACATCATTAATCAACATTATCATCAACTGTAATTAATAGACAATCAACAATTGAACTAGTAATGAAACCTACTATTTTAGAACCCATATTACTGACGTATACGATATATCGCCGAATATTGTTATTCCTGGATCGAAGATAGCAATTAGATTTTTTTCTACTATAGGAACTCTAAAAGCAATCTTAATTAAACTTTCTGCTTATTATTAGAAGGCAACTATTGCCAGTGGAATGGATGTCCATTAAGGTAGTCTTTGCCTTAAGGACTATAGGAAAACTGGAAGACGGTTATATACGAGATGGCATTTAAAAAACCATTCCCTCCAGGTCTAATCAATATGCTTATCTTATCAATTTTGGAAAAATCATATGAATGTGCTTTTGAAATCCTGGTGTGTAGAATCCAGCAAATAGTATCAAAAACTAATTAGGCAATAGGTTTAGCTGATTTATTGGATAAATCTCCATAATTACTGCATTGACGGCACCACGACTCGATGGATATAAAGTGTGTTAGAAAGGCTCCAGATACAAGCCGACGTGGGAGACGAATTTATTAAAAGTAAATGTTGCTTGAAAATTTTGAGAAAGAGGTGTTATGTCGCGGATTCTGAAGGATCTAGTAATATACAGAGTGATCTAAATTATAATTGGGAAATTTTGGTACCATACTTCTCAGTTGAAAATAAGTAGAAATATTCATATATACAAACTTGTATTCGTAAATACTTTGTTTTGAGTTTTGAAATGTTGGAAAAATTAGTTTTTTCTCAATTTTTAAATTATTTTTTTAGTTTTCGTGTTCAAACTTAGTCGGTGTTATAATAACTTAAGAAATTTATAGTAATGATTAACTTTTTATACTAACGACGACCATGAGAAAGTTGCAAATAATCTGTATAATAAAAATTAAGGTACGCCACTACTTTTTTGTAATTTTAGTAGCATATCTAAATGCACTACTCAAAAGTTGATTCTTGGGTTTTTTCACTAAAACGAATTGTTTTTGTGAGAAAACAAATTTTTCCACTTTGAGGTTTGTCTAATAACACTAGTTTACAAAATTTTCATTTTTGTCTGTGGCCGCGAACTTTATGATCGTTTTTGTTTACTCGTGACGTATTATTTTCGAATCTAACCTCAAAAACTTTTGTGCAGCTCAAGTGAGTTTATTCTTAATATTCATCATTTAAGTGTTTTTGTTTGTTAATAACGTACGTGTTACATTTTGTTAACATTAATGTCTAAAGTTTCTGCAATATGAGTACTTCAAGAAAAAGTTGTATAAACAAATGTATGTGTAATTTTTTAATAAAATTTTTCTTAATAAATTTATCAATTTTTCCAATAGTAAATATCTGGAACTCAAAAACTAGCGATGATCGATAAATTCCACTTATATATTTGGATTCAGCATGTCGTGTATAGCCAACAACAGTTAGAATTTTCCTGGCAACAGATTAAACTAGTGTAATTAATTAAGGCTTTTGAAACAGAATAAAGTAAGGGGTGTCTCAACGATTATATGAAACTATACAGGGTACATCACAAAAGTAGGGCAGCAAAAAGTATTTTATTTTAATTTTATTTTCGAGATCTATGTAGTAGTACAAACGTTTTTAACATTGAAAATGTTTTTGTTTTCCTATTATGGGGTATCTAATCACGAAAAAGTGCATGCTACATTTGGCACATCACGTAATATACATGAGAGATCGTGTTAGTCTGTTTCTGAGGACGGAATCGGTTCAAATGACAAAAACAAATTAAGGTTAACTGAATCTAACCGAAAGTTGATTGAATGACTAATCCAAACTAACTAAAAGTAACTAAAAGCACAAAAAGGGTTAAAATAAACCGGAACAAATTAAAAAACATAATAAGTTAAAACTAACTCAAAGTAACCGAAATTTGGTGAATAACCAAAACTAACCATGAAAATTAAAATTGGTTATAACCTATCGGATTCGATGCAAATTACTAAAATAAATTGGTACTATCTGAAACTAACCGAAAGTTGATTCAACGACTAACCGAAAGTAATCAAAAGCTCCAAAAAAGGCTAAAAGCGTATCGGAACAGATTAAAAATATAAAAGTAAGTTAAAACTAACCAACACGAACCGAATTTTGACGACAAACCAAAATTATCCAAAAACATTAAATTCGATTTATAACGAATCGGCGCCGATTGAAATGACTAAAATTAAAACTAACTGAAATTAACTGAATATTGATTGAACAACTACCCACGACGGCTATCTAACACAATCTAACCTAAACTAATCAAAAGCACCAAATATGGCTAAAACGTATCGAAACAGAATAAAAATATTATAGTAAGTTAAAAATAACATAAATTAACCGAATTTTGGCGACTAACCAAAATTAACCAAAAATATTAAAATTGGTTATAACATATCGGATGATATATGATAATAAAATTTCCTATCGACTGGTATATATCTTGTCTATAATCAAATGATAAAAAATATGATGAGCTAGACTATTCAGTACTACCTATAATTAATAAAATATATACTAAACTTCTAATTATCTATTTATTTTGAAGAAAAGTATTTATTTTGAGATATTTTAATTATTAGTTTTCAGTGGCACCGCAGTACTATACCATTACCTCTTATAAGTAAGGCCTAACGGCTTATGCGTGACGTCACCCAATCTAATCAAAAGTTATTTCCAGGCGTGTATTGAAATGTACAATTTCTTTTAAAATTTCACTATTAAGTAGACTTTTTAGATGCAAAAATCTCGAAAAAAAATTTTTTTTTAATTTAACTTTTTTATAGGTAGTTTGAAACGTAATTGGGTTAATATTACTTTAAGCGCGACTATTATGACTGATAATGTTTTTTACTAATCTTCTTTAAATCATAAATTAAATTGCAGTTTACTTACTTTTTTCTGCACAAATAAATAAAATTTAGGGGCTTAAAGCCCAGCCCTTCGACACGCCTCATTCGATTTTTTTAAAGGAAAATGAAATTCCAAAGCAAAAACCTTTGAATATCTAGTTTATCAAAATAGGTAGGTGGCAAAATGTCACTATAGGCATCATAATAGATAATAGTAATGTCAAATTTGCTAGTGTGTTTTCTCCATCCAAAGGACCCCTCAATATATAAGTGGAAATTGGTGACAAATTACTAACAAAACCTTTCAGAGCCTCTATAATAAAAGGATTAAATATTTTCGATTTATTTATTTCTTTCAATACTTTCAATAGAATTGAATCTAGTACAACATTGTTAAATATTATCCTGTAACTATTGATAATCACATTACTGCTTACTTTTTTTAAAGCACCTAGGTAGGAGATACTAAAACTAATCAAAAGTACCCAAAAGCACCAAAATGGGCTAAAATGTATCGAAATATGTTACACAAATTTAAGTAAGTTTAAACTAACCAAAACGAACCGAATTTTGGCGAGTAACGAAAACTAACCAGAAATATTTTAATTGACTATAATGTATCGGAGCCGGTTCAGATGAATACTTTGGTTTCTTGACAGTGAGTCTCCAAGGTCGCATCACGACACGGAAAATTTTAGTGACCGTCACGACACGGTTTATGCATAACTGATTATAACGTATCTGAACCCGCTCAAATAAGGAAAATAAATTGAGACTAAGTGAAAATAACCGAGAGTTGATTCGACGACTAACCAAAACTAACCAGATCTATTAAAATTGATTAGAACATATCGGAACCAGTTCAAATGACTAAAATAAGTTAACAATAAGTGAAACTAACCGAAAGTTGATTAGACGACTAACCAAATCTATTAAAACTCATAACGTATCGCAACCAACTCAAGTAAGTAAAATAACTTGAGACTAAGTGAAACTAACCGGAAGTTGACTACACAACTAACCAAAACTAACCAAATTTATTAAACTTGATTATAAGGTACAAAATAATCATCCATAATTCTCAAAGGGACTTAATCTTTAATTCCAAAGGGGGACAAAGAACACAA
>MU190328.1:2241-44144 GCA_016904865.1 Pissodes strobi | reverse complement strand
CTGATATTGGCAAAAACCTAACCATGCATGAGTTATCCAAGTAATTATAAATTAATTAAATGTTTCTCAGGTTAATAAATTAACTCCTTAACAATTACTTCAAATGTCTAAAACAGAGATTATAATGTCAATGAACAACATGTGAATTCTACATGCTAATGAGCACTGAGATAAATCATATTCTGAAAAGTGCTAATTACAGTTCTAAATGGAGCGATGATGTTCGGCAATAAGTTGTAACTGCATTGTCTCCTAAATGAAATGTCATACGTTCGATGGTCAATCAGATCACTAAACCTTATCAAAGTCTATCAAGCTACGTAAATATTTGCTTCTGAATGAAGTTCAGATCAGATATCAGGTGCATGACCCCGTATCGCTAACGCAATATCCAATTCCTTTCAGATAAAATCTGATTTATTATTTATTAGCTGCTTAATAGGTCTACAAATTTTAAAACTCGTGAGATCCATTTTAAATAAAATTAGCACCAATCTTAGTTACCACGACAGGTCGAAGAAATTCTATATTTTATAAGAATTTTATTAATTTTGCCCGGTTTTAAGCGGCTTTTTAAATAAATAAATAAAGAAAATGATTTCCATAACGTAATAGCTTCGGCGTTATAATTATTATTTGACAATCAGATTAAATGAATATTTGAAGAAAATTATAGCTTGACTAATCCGAATGTTTAACGAGGTAGTTAAGCATCCATTTCTAATGGGCCACCGCCTAATTCATTGGCTACGGGTTTTAGATTATATTGTTGTTCTACCATTTAAATTTTTACTTGTGAAAATGCTACTGTTTGCTATGTTTAAGTTTACAGAAGGCAACTAAAACACAAAAAAAAACTATTAATAACTCCTCCATAAAACGATATATCACAATAAGTGTGAACTGTGCTTAATCACATATAAGTTTGATAAGTTTGCATCCGTTGTTTAACCGAAGAAACGGAGAATTTCGATATAGTTTAATGACAAACGGCAATACTTTTTCCACCATCAACGAAACTGCGCATGATCGCCGAGGACAGCGAATACATGTGCTTAAACCCTCTGGGAAACCAAACTGGTTCTCAGACAAGATATTATTATCTTTAAAAATTTTATTAATCTATCTTTTAGGGCCGCTAGATCAATCGCTTGTTAAAGTGTTTGGCAACTTTATCCTATTATTAACCTAAAAGTTTGCTATTTCCTACTTGGTAACACTAAGAAGGAGATAAAAATGCCCTAGCAGCAAGATAAGTTAACTGGTACTGAAAGTAGCATATAACCCTTTAACAGATAGATTAAAATCAAATAAATTGAAACATAACCTTAAATTTTGTTGAAAAGAAAGTATTTGTGTTTGCACTTCTACCATTCTGCTATACAGGGTGCTACAAATTCGAGTGCATGCATGGGGATCTCGGAAACCGTAAGAGATACGAAGTCGGTTAAATTAAGGCAAAGTTGCGCAATTTGATGCCCAACAAGATGCAGTTTTGAAATCTAAAAAATTCCGATTAATTCCGGAGATATTCGTAAAAAACCGAAAAGCGGCTATTTTATTTTTATTTTTTTTTTGACTTTATATGAAGAGATAATATAAAATAAATTTAATATTATCATTGCCACTTTTTCCCCTTTAGAAAATGGCAGTGCCAAATTTTAAATCTGACGTTTCGTGTCCGGGCCCCCATCATCAACTTCATTTTTTTAAATACGGACCTGGATTTTTTATTTAATTTTTTAGAAGCCTTTGGTCTCCCAAAACCAACGATGTATCACACTTATCAATATATCAACAAATCCAGATTTTTTCCATAAGAGATAATGTGTTAGACTAACCCGATTTCACTTATGAGAATATTTGATATCGCTATCTCTCAAAATTAACGATGTATCACACTTGTCCAATAGCGGTAACAAAAATATTCTCATAAGTGAAATCGGGTCAGAAAAGATCGCCTCGTCTCTGTCTAACACACTATCTCTTATGGAAAAATCCAGATTTGCTGATTTATTGATAAGTGTGATACATCGTTGGTTTTGGGAGACCAATGGCTTCTAAAAAATGAAATAAAAAATCCAGGTCCGTATTTAAAAAAATTAAGTTGATGGGGGCCCGGACACGAAACGTCAGATTTAAAATTTGACACTGCCATTTTAAAGAGGGGAAAAGGTGGCAATGATAATGTTAAATTTATTTTATATTATCTCTTCAAATAAAGTCAGGAAAAAATAAAAATAAAATAGCTGCTTTTCGTTTTTTTTTACGAATATCTCCGGAACTATTCGGAATTTTTCAAATTTTAAAACTGCATCTTGTTGGGCATCAAATTGCGCAACTTTGCCTTAATTTAACCGACTTCGTATCTCTTACGGTTCCCGAGATCCCCATGCATGCACTCGAATTTGTAGCACCCTGTATAATATATAAAATAAATACCATACTTTTTATGCTATATAAAAATGGAGGAAATAGATATCGAGTTATTTTCTGAAGATAGTGACGATGGCATAGAAGAATATTTTGACTTAGTTCTTCGTAATCGTTGACTTAGTTCTTCGTAAGAAAGGCCCGACCATCTCAATTATTGGGATGATGAAGAATTTAGATGTAGGTTTCGGTTAAGAAATATCGCAACAACGTTCTTGTTAGAGAAAATTGAAGAATTCATTCGTTTTCCTACAGAGAGGTAAGTACATTAAATTACAAATTTAATGTAGATCATTTCAGTACTTGGTGGCATATTATTTGCATATCTCTCCACATAAATACAGCATTATGTTATTTTCTATTTACCCACTCATATAATTTTTAGAAATCATGTACTAACTCCAAAATTACAACTTCTAATCACCTTGAGATACTTTTCTTGTGGAAGCTATTTGGAAGCAATGGGAGACTTTGCAAGGGTACATGAGACTACAGTATCTACAGTGGTAAGACGTGTTTCTGAAGCTATCTGTTTGGTAAAAAACAGATTTCTATATTTACCAGAAGGTGAAGATATTATAGAAATAAAGCAAGGCTTTCATAATATTGCTGCATTTCCTCGAGTGCTTTTGGCCATTGATGGCACTCATATCAGAATTTAGTCACCAGGTGGACCACTGGCAGAACAGTTCCGAAATAGGAAGGGTTTTTTCTCACTGAATGTACAAATTGCTTGTAACCATAAGTTGAGAATACGAAATATTGTTGCTAGATGGCCTGGTTCTACAGCAGATAGTTTGATATTTTTAAATTCTAGGCTAAAATCACTTTTTGATAATATTAGCATGGAAAATTCTTTAATAATGGGGGATAGTGGATATGCCTGTTTAAAATATTTAATGACTCCCTTATTGGAACCAAGAACACGAGGTGAACAGCTAAATAATGAGGCACAAATCCGAACTAGGAACCCTGTTGAAAGAACTATAGGTGCGTATTTATCAAACAATTATAAAAAACAAATTACAGGATGCCCACTGAACAGGAACAGTGAATACATTATTTGTATCTGTACTTCAAGTCAGGGAATTTTTCATAGAGGAGAGTGGAGCACCTTGGATTAGACATTTTTCTGTGACTATTTGACTAGAGTGTTTTTTACTGGTAAAACGTCATAGCAACTGCTCGTTTCCTACTGACAAAACTACTACCTGCCCGTTAATTGAGTGGTTTTTTAGCGACAAAACTATGACAGGTCCATCAGAAAGGTGTCTGGTATAACTATTATTGTGAGTTTGACAAACGTCATTAAAGCGTCTTTTTAGTAAGCTTCTGTTTGTTAATACGATTTATTGTCTAGTTTTTCTCGTGAAATAGTCATGGCGAATATCACTCGAGAAAAAGTTGCCTAGGCAAAATTATTCTCAAGGTTTTATTCAAGTTTGTTGCTTTTCGGCAATTTCGCTCATGACATTTTTGACAAAATCACTCGCCTGGCGGCTCCTGATTTTGATACCAAAAATATCATTGGCGAAATTGCCAAGCAACAAACTTTCATACCTTTCGAAAATTTTGCCGACAAATTTTTTTCTCTTGTGATATTATATATGATAAAATTCTAAAACCTGATGTGAACTGTATGCTTATGAACATCCTTATAAAATGAACTTATACACTGTTCAAAAATATTGTTCGAGGTTCAAATATTCCTTTTAAAAATAGTATTTAAAGTGTTTTTGACAAATTTAGGTATATTAATATATTTAATGATAAGTACAGCGTGTGTCATGATGAGCTGCCATTAGAAGTTTATGGAAAAGGACTTTATTCACGTTTCCAAAATTTGGGGGGCTTCTATTTTTTTGGATGCTGATTTAAAATAAAATACTATTATCATGCTATCTTACCTGACTACCATAACCGATACCCACGTGGTAATTTTAAACCCCATATATTTATTGACATTTCGATTCCTTAGGAAGAAATAAATAATTTTTTCTTCAAACGACAGTAAATCCGTCATTACTCGACTGTGTAGGCGGCCGTGAAGTTTCGTTTTTCCTCCGCCGGAGCTTTACTTTTCACTTTTCCGCCGGCGGAGGTAAAAGTGTTGTCATAGCAACATAGATACAATACAAACAGACAACAAAATAAGCGTCAACAACTCAAGATTTATTAAACTGCAATTTGTATTTATCACTCAATTTGTGACTGCATTTCTAAAAAGCACTAATTTAGGAACAAATTGGTTATTATTTAATCGAACTTACTCAATAACTGCTTATCAATACGGAATTAAAACGCAATCGGAGACGAATCTTAAAAAAATAATTATTGTTGACAGTGTCCACTGACAGCTTTATGTTACATTATATTCACCGACAGCTGTCTAAGCAAGGCCACCTACGACCGTGGTCTAAGCCGCCTTGCGAACCCATTTATCTTTAATAATAATTAGATATTATTACTATTAAAAAGAGATGTTTTTGCATTAATTTGTCGACATTTGAAGAAAAAACAGCATATTTTATTTGGAGGAAAAGTTACTTTTCATGGCTTGCTCTCTATTACCAGCCTCACTCCGTTCGGCTGTTAAACACGAGCGCGCCATGAAAAGTATCACTTTTCCTCCATATAAAATAATATACTATTTCTAAAACACACATCACACCTACGATTAACTATTTCCATTGGCATTTTCTGAAGAAAATTAATTTAATGTTTGGATGTTAATAAAGAGAGGTCTAAAATGATATAAAATCTAATTAGAAAAAATAGAAGCCCCCTAAATTTCGTATGCGTTCATAGATCCTTCCACATAAACTTCTAATGGCATCTCATGACACACGCTGTAAATATAATTATTCATGGCTTGGCTTGGCTTGCTTGTTAATGGCTTTGCTACTAGGCAATTGCCAGCTCGCTGCGACCGAGACCCCTAGTTGTCTGGCTCTGGACCATATAGGGACCTCTGGATTCTTGCGTAGACTGTGTAGCTTAGAGCAGTACTGTGAACATTCGTATTTATACTATAGCATTACATAATAGAGGACAATTTGTTAGTATCACAATATATGGAAGCAGGACACAAAAAGCACAAAGCACAAAATGGAGTACTAAGTTAGGAATCAGGTTAGGATACTGGATAGTTGAGCCTTTACAATTTAAATTTATTTAGGTTGATAAACTGCATGATTATTTCAATTGTCTCATCATCAGGAACAGACAGAATATCAGACATTGATAGCGGAGAAATTTTTCTTTTTAATACGAAATGTGTATATACATCCATATTTGGTTTTAGATATAGAGGGCTTTCAAAAAAAATATGATTTAAGTCATCCATCAGACCACAATCACATAAAGGACTATCTTTTATTTTAATTTTATAGAGATGAGCATTAGTTAGACAATGACCTGTACGCATTCTAATGATTGTTGTAATACGTCTTCTGTCTTTATAACTTCTATTGCTAAACCACCTTTTGTTAGGAAATGTTGATTGTATTTTAACATAACTATGCTTTCTTAGTGTAACAACTGATTTCCAAACTTCTTTAAACTTATTCATGATTTTTCCTTTTATAATATTAAAAATATCATGTATGTCAATAAACGTTTTTCTAGGTACATTTAAATTAGTCCCAATTTTAGCAAGAGTGTTTGCTTCAGTATTACCCGTAATGTTAGCCTGACCTGGTATCCATGAAATTCTAATATCATGTCCATTTTTATTTGCCATCTCCAACAAATGCCTTGCCGCTAGTATCCAATGTTCCGTTTTCGCCGAAAATAAATTACCATTAATCTTAATTATGGCGCTTTTCGAATCAGAAAAAATAATTGCATCATTTATATGTTCATTAATAACAGTTTTAATGGCATCATGGATGGCCACTATTTCAGCCTTATAGATACTTAGACAGTCTGGCAATCTTGAAGAAAATTTATATTCTAACTCTGGGATAGATACACCATAACCTACCCTATTACCTCTCTTGGACGCATCAGAGAATACAAAGGTAAATCTATTTTTCAAATTATTGGGTTCATCCATAAACTTTTGTTTTGTAGTAAGGTCCCCTGTTTTTACATTAAGTTTTAAGTTCTTTGGCGGGTCATTCAGAGTATTGGATGTATATTCATAGCATGGAAATATAGACCCCCTATACATAGATTTAATGTGAGGATAAAGTTGCTGTAGAGCGTCAACCAAGTATGGTGTGCGGCCCTCATGCCAAAATTCGGGTCTATGAATAATCTTCATACGGATACTATTTAATAACGAATTAATAGGGTGATTTGTAGTCATAAGGAATTTGGAGACCAATTTTAGAGCAAGAAGTTTTCTCCTTTGTTCTAGATCAACTACAGCCGCTTCTGCTAGCAGAGCTGTCCTTGATGTGGATCTCATACAACCTAAACAAGTACGTAGACCCTCAAAGAATATAACATCTAGTTTATTTTGAGCTTTCTCACTACATGGTCTTAAATATATTGAGCCGAAGTCCAAATGGGATCTAACTAGAGCAAAGAATGCAATCATTAAAATATTTGGGTCAGCTCCCCACCAAGTTCTACATAAGGCCCTCAGAACATTGATTGATTTTTTCGCTCTATTAGCCATATTCTCTATATGTAAGTCCCATTTTAAATTCTCTTGTAGAGTTATACCCAAGTATTTGGCTTGTCTTTTAAAAGGGATGGCCACGTTATTAATAATAATGGGAGGCGGAGCAACTCTCCTCCTACCTCGAGTAAACCAAATAGCCTCACATTTATTAATTGAGAGTGAAAGATTATTGGCCTCAGGGAAATTATTTGTTTTTTCCAGCGAAGAATTTATTTTGTTTACCATGGTGGAAATTGTTCTTCCTTTAATAAACCGTGCCAGGTCATCAACGTATCCTATTAGAGTTGCCTCCCCTAAATCTAGTCGAAATATATCCTTTATATACAAATTAAATAACATAGTGCTTAAAGGCGAGCCTTGAGGCAGTCCTGTTGTAGCCAAAACTGGGCCCAAAAAGGAACCATCATTGCCCCTACTGTATAAAAGTCTATTTTTTAATAAATTGTGGATTGTATTACATAAATATTTGGATATTCCCATGTCTTGAAGGTTATTATGTAGCCTGTAAATATTGACATTGTCATAAGCCGATTTAATGTCCAAAAATACCACAATGACAGACTCTGACTCTTGAAAGGCATTGAAGATAAAGGAGGTTAAATATGCAATATTATCATAAATACCTCGACCTTTACGGAACCCTAATTGATTGTGAGAGAGTTCTTTTTTATTTTCTACTTGCCAATCTAGACGATTTTTGATCATAATTTCAAGTATTTTGGCTACATATAAGCTTTGCACGGCACTAGTACTAGGCAATTCTGAGGAATCTTGGGGCTTATTTTGTTGTAAATAATCATTAGGATTTTGTGAGATATTATCTTTTTGAGGTCTTGAATTTGGGTAAAATAAATTCTCATTATGGGCTTCTTTATCATACCCCCTATGATTTATTCTTTTTTTTTGCATTTTCAGATAGCACATGCTGATATGATCTTTTAATAGTGTCAGATTTAAATTGATGTAAACGTCTTTGAGAAGGTTGAATAAGATTGCCTTTTGGATCTGATGGATTTAATAATTTACTTTTTATATTCGGAAAGTCACCAGGATGAAAAACAAACTCATCCTGAGCAGTATAAGTCTTTTTGACTGCATCACATGCATCGAAAAAAGTTAGATTTTCTTTAGCCATAAGTTCTTTAATATTTTTTGACGCATAAATTCAGGACATTTTTTATCCGTTGAGTTATGGGAGTTTTTGCAATATAAACATAAGGTTGCACAGGAAGTATGCTCCTCCTCATTTTGACCTTTTATTTCAGAACAATTATCACGCCGTTCTTTACCCTTGCAATTATTTCTAGTATGGCCAAAATGAAGACAACGGAAACACTGTGTAACTGGAGACACATATATGGAGACAGGCCTAGCCAATTTATAAACACTTATAGCTCTAGGCATATCAACCCCTTCAAAGGTGAAAAGGACTGTGCCTGTCGGTTCATAAGTTATAGTATTATTTCTAGTAACTTTACGATTGAGCCTTTTAGCCTCTAAAATTTTAACATTAGTTTTACAACATTTCAATAATTCTTCATTATCTATTTCAAGGTCTATCTGTCTAACTAACCCTTTACAAGTAACAAAATTAAATGGTATAAAAATTTTATACCCTTTATCTATTAGGGCTTTATTATTAACAAAATTATTAGCTGCACTATAGTTAACAAATTCGACCGAAATCCTATTGAGACCTTTGTTTTTAATTCTTTTAACATCAGTAAGATTCAATCTAAAAACATCACGAGCTATTTTTATGTTATTGTATCTACCAATATTAAAACCCAGTTACTCAGTAGTCTCAAGATAAACAATAAATGGACCTTTATCTTCTTCTCTATATAGTAAAACTGGTTTGTCAACTTTTTGTGACTTGTTTATCAAGTCATCAGAATGCTCTATACCATCTTTACCACTGTTAACATTTGTTAAATTATCATCATTATTAGATATGCAGGACACAGGTAAGGGCCCCCCCCCCCCCTAACTCACTCATGTCTGTTCTAGATGGAAGGAATGCGATATAAGCATGCACCAAACAATAGCCAAAATAGGCAAAAGCAAAAATCAACTAGCAGAATCTAGTATCGAAAAGCCAAACTCACCTAGATAACACACTACAAACACAAAGATTTTTAGAGGGAAGCAATTAAAACACAGCCTCTGAGAAATTTCGATGCGTTCGGTAGCAAAGGTACATCCATACTCATAATTATTCATACTTTATTTTTAGGGGTTTGGAAGAGAATATTTCTAGTGCTATCATTAGGAATGCGTGTGAGAATTCAGACAGTGCAAGATATTATCGTAGCCACGGCAATTGTACACAATATTGCCATGCAGTAAAATGAAGAGGAGCCTACCTTTGATAAAGAATTAGAAAGACGTATTAACGAAATTATACTGTGATATTTTTAGGCAAGAATTGATTAACAATTATTTTAATAATATGTAATGTTTAATTCTTCTTGACAGGGTCTTCGTTGTGTTGAAAATAAAATAGACAGTTATAAATAGTTTATAGAACATTTTTTATATAAAACATTTTTTCTTTTCTATGTAGGTATCATAATAATACAGCTGCCATTGTTTCATATAGGTACTGAGTAGTTGAACTTCTCCAAAATAAAATAACATACTATCAAAATTTTTCTTAAATCCATAGCGGTACCTACTTCTTAAAATTGACTTCAGTGTCAACAACTTATTCCAAGGGTGATAATAGCAACTCTGCTATTTTTGTCGAATGATTTAGAAGGAAATGTTAATATTTTAAATACATATGCAGGGACTCAAAGTAAATTTAAAAGTTTTTATAAACATGGATCCTATTCACAACCATTAACAGAGATACAGGAGTAATAATACTAACAATAATTAAGTTAATTTTTAGAAACATTTATTCTTATGAAATATATTATGCTACATTTTTAAAGTTAGTACTTACTGCCTGACTGAAATCCACAATTGTCTAGTAATAATATTAAAAATAGATACCACCTTTATTTTTTTGCAAATGTTTATAGCAACTGTTATGTTTATTTTTGGTTCCTGAATATGTAGGTAAAAATTGACATTTCCTCCTCAATCGCTCTGTACTTAATATAAATATATCTACATCGGATGAAAATTCTGGCAATTTTTATCAAAGATCAGGCAAATAGGTTGATTGAACTGCGAAAAGGATTTACCGTGATAACAATGGTAACAAGTGTATTAGAAAAAGACTATGAACTAAAAAATCAAAAAGCAAACATTACCTGTAACTAGAAATTATATAACTTCTACAACTAAAGATAATTGCACCAATAATAACTATCACCTTTGGCATCGACAGCAACTAACATAATATTTGGCATAAACAGTACTTAATATTAGAATGAACTACAAATCTATATGATGGTCTATATGGGTGTACAAAAATCTTACAAAATGATTATAAATAAGGGTGAAACAAAAAACACTTGTTTTACAAAATTATATTATACTGATTGAATTTAGGATCTTTATTAAGGTTTCTTTTATACGCTTTTCAATCATTTGAATTTCCACATCCAACTTGGCAGCTTTCAAATTTTCTTCTGCGGTTTTGACCCGCAGTGCATTTTCCTTTTCTTTACATTCTGTTTCCTGTTTATAATATTCACTTTGCAATTCAACTAAATTTTTCTTTACTTTCGTCAAGTGTTTACTTTGTTTGCAGCTTTAATTTTACTTATTACGTGTTTTTCTTTTTGCTGAAATATTAAATTTAATTTTTAATAGTGTAATAATAAAACAATCAGAAATAAAAAGTTTTACTGTGATTATCACCTAATACTTATTATGAAACAATTTAAAAGCGAAAAAAAAAAGGCAAAGCTAACTCTGTAGTTCTTTGGAAACAGGGTTTTTCAATGGTTTCCATGTATTTTGAGAACATGTTGGCTTTTGCTGGATTTGTTTATTGTTATCAACCCTTGCTTCTTCTCATCTACCCTAGACTTTTTGGAGTATCATTACTAAACACAGGTGACGGCAGGTCAGCCTGAAATTAAAGGCATATTTTTATAATTAACAAGAAATATTACTATCCAAAATATCAAAACACATTTATTGTATAAATGATAGCTTACCGAGTTGAACTCTATGTAAATTGTTTCCTCAGCTCATTAACTTCAATGGTATCACTTATTTCCTCAACGATTTCTGTAGGCTGCAGTGAAATATCTAAATCATTTGAATTATCTTCTTGAACCTCAACTAAAAGAAACATTTCTTTGTAATAAAAACATCTAATAGAAGTGAATGAGTAATTATCATAATCAGGAAGATTTTTGGTAGTTAATCAGAAATGTATTAATATACTAACTTACTATTATTATTATCATCATCATCATCATTTATTGATGGTAATCCATCAACACTCAAGAAAATAATATTGTATATCATTTCCTCAGCTGGAGTAAGTGAAGCCTGAGTAAATGGTCCGCCTCCTGTTTTGTTTAATTCAGATTTGTTCTCAGCCATTTTTTTTTCGTAATTCTTTTCTGAATGTATCATACTTCATTTTTAGCGAAGTTATTTATTAACCAGGCAAAAGGGAGAAATAGTCAAGGGCGATCGACATACCTTTTTCCTGGGAAGGTATTGAAACTGAGCCCTCACGTGCGACAAGTGATACTCGATTATCGTTCATTCGGGTAAAGTCAGCCTTAACCTAATTTTTCTCGAAAGGGACTGCGTGTAGAAAGTTGCGCTTTGGCACGTTTTTAGGCATAACTACCGAGGCCATTAAACAATTTTCAAGAAATTTTCTGGTTTGGCCATCGGAACCCTGTTAAAATTGGTGATAATCGAAAAATAACCAGTATTTTTTGGGCGTGCATATTTTTGAAAAAAACATTCACTTCGGTTCGTTCTAGCGACAAAAAAGTCGCAAAGATTGAAAAAACTGAGACGACGCAGTGCTGCAACCAATGGACAAAAGTCTTAAATGCAAGTATGGTTTTTTAGAATTTCAAATACACGAATTTATAATAAAAGATCTGATTATTTTTAAACTGGCAAAAAATGTGCTGATTCTGTTCCTACAGTTCACCTTGTTGTAGTTTTTTAAATTTTTCAAACGATTTCAATCAAATTTGGACACAGTGAAGACTCGTCAATTATTCTTAAACGGCTGCTGTTAATACTCACAAGGAGTACAGTACAGGGCCGGTTTTAGGGATTACTTTGTAAAACAGAGCAATTGTTGTCATTGCAATAATAAGTGGCTTTGATTAGTATACATATTGTGAGTTCAATCTGGCCATTATCGCCAACATCGGAACACCAAATAACAATAAAAAAATTTAAAGAAAAATTGTGTCATTGCAATAATAAGTACAACAAAAAACGAATAAAAACATTTCAAAATATTTATTATTCTCAGTAAGTATTAGTTACTAACTTACTAATGAAAGTAAAGCTATCTCATTGTGAGCATGGCCACCTTGATTCCTGTCTACGGCTTGTAGCTTTCGACGCCACTGACCTATGGCGTTATTTACAATTACCTGATGAAATTGTTCCCAGCAGTACAAAATTATTTGTTTTAATTCTTCGGTATTTAGAATAATAATATCTTAATGAACCATGGCTTTTAAGCGGTCTCAAATCGTGTAATAAACTGGGTTTAAATTCGGGCTGCTGGGCGGCCAGCAAGCGGCCTCTATAAAATCAGCACAATTCTGTTGAAAGTATCGAATGGTCGTTCTAGAGGTATGCGATGGAGCGCCGCTTGTTGGAACGTGTAATCATCCAAAATCGCCTCCATTTCGGGAATAAACGTTGCTTAAAAGTCGGTTTGGTAAACATCTGAATTTATTTTTACTCCTGAATTCACATTCCAAGCATTGCAATCGCTCGCGAAACCATTACGGAATCTGCAAATAGTTGTCTTGGAACATGTAAGAATGAATGCGGGACTTTTTTCGGACATCGGAGTATGCGCGATTATTTTGTGAATTTCTTGGCTGACTCAAAGAAAATAGTTTTTCGTCCGAAAATCATGTTCTTCTTACTTGTTCTCTTGTGCCAAATCTCCTTAGTAAGATTTGGCATCTTTTAAATCTTTTGATATTGATATTTCTTGTTTCGCATGATATGTCCCAGATATGCTCTTTTTGTTTTCTTAATAATTTCAAACAGTTCGCGTTCTCTGTCGACACGTTTTAGAACTTCTTCATTTGTCAGTCTCGCCGTCCATGGTATCTTAAGGATTCTGCGATACAGCCACATATCGAAAGCCTCCAACTTGTTAATTGCACTCGCGTTCAGTGTCCAACCTTCTATGCCGTAAAGAAGCACTGACCAAACGTAGCACTTTACGAACCTCATTCTTAAGTTAAGGTCAAAATGGGAACAGGTAAGCAACCTTCCGAATTTTAAGAATGCTTGTCAGGCTTGTGCAATGCGATATTTTACTTCCTTGTCCGATATCTAGTCTTCGAAAAGCCAGGTGCCCAGGTACTTGAATTGATTCACTCCTTCTATGAGGATTGCGTTAAATGTTATGCTGGAGTTTTCAAATACATTCAGGTTTCTGGAGATGATCATAAATTTTGTCTTTTTGGTATTGATATTTAAACCCATTAATTTACTCTGTTCTACTATCATATTGGCCAGTTGCTGTAGGTCGTGTATATTATCAGCGATTAAGATCGCATCATCAGCGTAACGGACATTATTGATCCACACTCCATTAACTTTCACTCCCATTTCCACGTCTTCCAAAGTCTCTTGAAAAATTGTTCCTGAATACAAGTTGAACACGAGCGGAGACAACACACATCCCTGTCGTACTCATCTTCTAACTTGTGTGGTGTTGGACATATTATTGCTTAATTTTACTTGTGCAGATTGGTGCCAATACAGGTCTTCAACACATGGGATGTCTTTCTGATCTATATGAAGCTTTTTGAGGAGCTGCATTAATTTGTGGCATTGTACTCGATCGAATGCTTTTTCGTAATCTATAAAACACAGGCACCCGTCGTTTCTCTAGTCGTAGTAATTTTGGACAAGCACTTGCGTTGTGACTATCGCTTCTCTTGTACCTAATCCCTGTTTAAACCCAAATTGTGAGTCACTTATGTCTCTTTCACATTTTTTGTATATTCTTTGGTGTATGATTTTAAGGAATATTTTCAAATGATTCATCAGACTAATAAGTCTATAATCTTCGCATTTTCTTGGATTGGTCTTCTTAGGCAAGGGAATAAAAGTAGAGCATAACCATTGTTTGAGGTAGTGACCTTTGTTTGGTTTTAGGGAAGGGCACTCTGCCAAACAGCAGGAGCTAAAATTCACAGAGTATATAACTTAGGGGATAAATCGAAAAAGGGCTACTGGAGGTATATTCCTTGACATTGAGAGAGCCTTTGATAAAATATGGCATCGAGGTCTTGGATCTAAAATGATTAAATTGAACACCCGATTAAAATGTGCAAACTTATCAATAGTTACTCACATAACAGATCGTTTCAGGTTAGAATTACTAGTGAGGGTCATTGGAGCAGGAGTTTCTCAGGGGTCAGTACTTGGGCCCATATTGTACAATCACAATCTTTACACATGCGACGTCCCAAACACGGGCAGGGGAACAATGGGGCTCTTTGCGAATGATACTGCCTTTTTAACTAAGGAAGACACCCTGAGGTCATCAGCGAAGAACTGCAAGATTCGTTGGATGTGTTCCAGCAGTGTGCCCAGAAATATAAAATCGGAGTTAATGCTGGGAAAACGCAGGCAATCTTATTCCAAAGGAGAAGAATTCCGCCAGGCGATAATAGTTGAAGGAGTGGCCATAGACTGGGGCATCCGGGCAAAATATCTTGGGTTGGTAATGGCTAGAGCGCTTTTTTTGGAACTATCATTGTACGGAAACCAGGTTGGAAGTCAAGAAGGCTCTGTTGCAGCTCATGCCGAACCTAGGTCGAATGAGTGAAATGTACTTATCCACGAAAATAACGTTAGCAAGAGCTCAACTCACGTATTGCTCGTCCATTTGAGAAAATGCGAGCAAGACCAACTTAGAAATGCTAGCGTCATTGGAAAATCAAGCTCTTTGGAGGGTAGTCAACGCTCCGTGGTTTATTCGAAATATTGACCTGCATAGAGATTTTAAATGAACGAATCTGAGGGAGTTAGAATCAGCATGAAAGCAGATCAATTCCTTAGGGTTATTAATACACACAAGTGAGATGAGCTTAGAGTGCTAAGCACATATGATCCAATACAAGAAAGAAATAGACTAGGGAGAGTACCACACTCCCCTCAGGCTGTTATGAGCACATCTAACATGCATAAGCTGCGAAGATCGAAAATCTGGGACTATAGGTCGATTGGGAATTTCTAGGACAAATACGTCCAAAATGTTTCTCTGATACGAAAATATTAGGAAAATGGATTTTTTCTACAGCCGCGCGCAAAATAACTAAATACTAAATTCAAATGAAATTACAAAATCGACGAATGCCGTGGCTCCTTATTTTGCGCTCTAGCGCGAACATGGAAAAGGAAATTCTAACTTTTTCCGTCTAGTGTGCTGAATGGTCATGGAAACCGAAGATAAATAAATGACAGTCGTGCGTTTGTTACAGTTTGTTGCTGTCACTCCTGTTCTAAATATGCCCGAAGCCCGAACATAATATGTCAAAACTGACAGTCATTTGCAAATTTCAGAATAAGTATAGAGAAAAATGTGCATTTAATTTAAAAAATGCGGCTGTAGAAAAAATTCTGTGTGTTTTTCGAGCGCAAAGTAAGATTGCCGTTTTCGAAAGATTACTGCGCTCCGCTACGCGTCGCGCAGTAACATTCTTTCTCAAGCGGCAATCCGTTACTTTGCGCTCTAAATACACAAATAACTATTTCGGAGAAATTGTGAAAACATCGATTTCTAGGTCAAAAAAATGAGGGTCAATTAACTGAATTTAAACTTTTCGAAAATCGAGTAATTGGAGCAACCAATATTTCGTACATTAAAGAGTAAAACATAAAAAAAAAATTGAGCGAGTCTGCTAGTACTCGAGGCACTGATGTGTAAACATATCCTATAGCGACATCATCGACATGAAAATCTAATGCCACCTTGGGCCGCGTGACGCCCGAATATAGGCAACCCCTTATTTGGAATTGGTCGCCTATATTCTGGTGTTGGAAAGAACACGTTTTACACTAACGGTTACAGATAGCCTGCAAAACACATTCCCGTCACAGATACCGCCTGACGTGCGTTGTTTAATGTTTGCATTTGTAACGTTTGTATTAGGATGTCTAATAGTAAGCACACTTCACGCATAGCCCTTCGCTCGCTACAGGGATGCAACGAACAAAATCTAACCCAAGACATGCCCAAAATCAAGAAAAAAACGTTTTACAAATATAACCTCAAGAAAATAAAAACTAGAATTAAAACTAACCGTAAAAATGAAATTACTTACTGGCAGCTTCAATCGGAGTGGAATAATTCACTGCACAAATTCGACACGAAAATCGAATGCCACCAGGAATAACATAAACCTATGGACATAGCCTATTCACTACTAGCTAGTCATCTTGGTGCGGCATTTTTTATGTGGTGGGAATACTATCCAAAGTTTGCAAATTTTATAAAAGGGCCATGACTCAATATTGTTTTAAACGTCTGAATAATACTTTTGACAGTTCGTTTAATTTAATATATGTTTTTTATCGTCTTAAATCCGTTTAAAAACGATTTTAAATGATAAAATTGTATAAAAATCCGAAATATCCGGACTTTTTTAGGAGGATAGCCGTGACTTCGGACGAATTTGTCGTGGATTTTGAAGCGAAAATTCATTTTAAATTCAACCATCTATTAAAAATAAGCTGTGCTATGGATCCAAATACACTGCGAATATAATATAATGAAAATCTAATACCGTCGTAGCGGCTAGCTTTTTAGAAGCGCCATTTGAATCGTTGCAATCGCGGCCGTCCTGGATTAGCGTGCTCCTCAATACGCACGGGTTATAATGTCACATCGGTTTACACATTCCGTCCCCACATTTCCGTCCCATTTGCCGAGATTTACCCTCATACCGCCCAAGGGCGTATATATAAATTTTTCCAAGGGGGGCAAATTCGAATTTTAAATTTCCCATAATTTGTAATGTGCTCTGGATTTAAGATTTGTTAGTTTATACATCATTTATGTGCATTTCCCCTTATATACGCCCTTGATACCGCCGCGTAAGATGTTTACACATCAAAGACGCATCGATCTTTTTTTAAAATGCCGAATTGGTGATTTTTTTATGTTAAATTGGAAAAACCTACGTTAAGCGTACGTGCCAGCTAAAGTACAAATTAATTTCAGATTCGTAAACCCCGTGATCTCTGCTATAGAAAGATTCTGTAACACGAGTATAGGAAATACAAGAAAATCGAGGTTAAATTGAAACTTAAATTGAAGCATGAAGTTTGGCTTAAAATATTGTAGATTTCTACATTGAAGACGCTTTGTAGGTGGAAAAATGGATCAGAATCGAAATATTTTGACACCTTTTAGAGGTAGTTTCTTTTGGATTTTACATTAGATTTTTAGGTAAAATTTTGCTTTTAGTATGCCCAGACATTGATACGTATAGTTTTTGTGGTTAATAAGTCCATTTATTTGCCTGAAATCTTATTTAAAAGGATTTGATTATGGAAAAATTGGCCAGGGTAGAAGAATTTGATTTTTTTAAAATTATTAATAACCTATCTAAACCGAAAATCACTGGAGAAACAAAGGAATAAGGTGTAGACCATCAGGCTCTAAATAAAACCACTTAGACTGAAAACTGTCACGGAAATATCACTTTTCAAGCGGCAATAAATTAACTATGAAACATATTTATAGTCCGTCTGATAAGTATCCGGAAAAAAAGAAAGCGCATTATAATTTTTCGGTATATTTTTATTACCTACTTGAATTATAAAATTACAACCAATAATTCATCTAATTTACTTATACAACTGCCATTTAACTCTAAACACTTAACTAAACGACTAGGTACACCCGAAACTAGATCACTGCCATAATATTAGGTGATGGTGGTCCAAGTGGTCAGTTTTACATTAATTTCAAATATATATAAAAGTCTATATTTGGGTATATAATGGTTTTTTATATATTACATTATAAATAATAAAACTTAGGTAAATTACTATTAACGCTGAAAATTTGATTGCTGGCTTAATAGACTTTTTATTATTTATTTGGCAATATACCAGAAACTACTTACCCAAATATAGACTTAGACAGGGTGTTCCATATAAAATAGCACACTTGATGTTTATTTGTTAATCTTCAGATCGTCATTTATTAATTTGTTTTTTGATACATTCTGACGGTTTCAGAAAAAACTAAAACTTTTGAATTTTACATGTACTGAAAACTCTAATAATACAAAATCTAGCCATTGTTTTAAATATAACCATAAATCCTGTACCTACATAAGAACTTTGTCTAAGTACGCAAGTGTACTTATCTACCCTAGCAAATAAATTTTTTCGTGGTTTAGTAAAATACTTGTCTAATGTAGGTGATAAATTAGGCCCCTCACACTAAGATATTATATAGGCAAGCACGTTTATTTTCTATTTAAGAAAATAAAAATATTTAGTACAACATATGATTTTTCTAAATTAGCACTTTCTTCTATGCAGCTTAGTGAATTGTCTCGCCATTGTTTAATAAAATGCTTTTTTATCACACACAACCATATTATTCATATGTTTTCAGCTACAAAAATGTCTTTTCTGCAGTACATGATATTTTATCTGAAACAATTAACAACTTCTTTTGAAGGGCAAAAATGTTTGTCAATTCTTAATAATTAATATTCTATAAATTAGATAATATGGTTAATCATATTAGGTAAAGCAATTTTAGTAAAAACATTTGGATGAGGTAAATAAGGTTTTAACTGTCCCTATAGTGCTTAAGTATTTTATCTAATCTATATAAGTATTTTTTTTCTGTGCGGTTGAACGGAAAGGGGATTCCAACTTTGTTACAGCCTGTACATTTCTGAATTTTTGGATCCTTCGTAAAATTCTAAGACGAATTGATCTGTCATACCCTATCCGCATGTTTACTAGGTTAGGAGACGGAAATAAATAATGTAAATCGAGCTTTTGGACAATTTGGATTGGTACAGAAAGAAAACAGCTGCAGATGACAAAAATTACGCGTGCAGCAGCTTACACATGGTAATTTTTTTAAATAATCACAAAACACAATAGTAAATATTAATTACACAATGCGTGGTACATCAGCTGCTCATATATAGCGTCTAACGCTAACGCGTACTTCCACAGTAGACGCATGCGTAGCTTAAACTGTGTGTATTAAATATATAATGTATAGCTCTCTTCCTCCTTCTCTCTACGTTATATATTTCTCTTCTCTCGTAGACCGAAATGTTCTTAAACGTGACGCGTCCTTGAAATTTAACTTTCATTTCTCGTTTAATTATCGAGTCGGTAATCGATATGGTACTACCTTGGGTGGGTTAGTTGGGTGTACGTAGAGTATTACCAAAATGATGATGGTGTCACCTACTCTTAGCATCATTCGACAGCTTTTAAAAAATTAATATCGCTAAATGCGGATCGGTTTTTACCATCTTCACGCGTTATCTCTCTGTACTTATACAATGTTTCCAAAAGCTCGATTTTCATTTGTTTCTTGGTGTTAAACCCATATTTTTACGGAGAATCAGGCTTGAATTCAGAAATTTAAAAAAAAATTGAGCGAGTATGCTAGTACTGATGTGTAAACATATCCTATATCGACACATGAAAATCTAATGCCACCTTAGGCCGCGTGACGCCTGAATATGGGCAACCACTTATTTGGAATTGGTGGCCTATATTCTGGCGTTAGAAAGAACATGTTTTACAAGGAAGCCCTGAAGTAGACTGCGCATGGTTAGTATGCTATTTAAAATAACAAAATTGGAATAAAATTCCCGTGCAACCGAACGTGCTCAATATATTGAAAACATTTTAGGACAAAATAGCATCCTCATCTCCGACTTTGGAGAAAAATATGATATATTTCTATATATTGAAGCAGCCATATAATAATAGATCTTCATTCCAAATAGAACTAAAAATTTACATGGCAACTGCAGAATTATAGGTGGCTTTGAGTGCCAACATTGCATCAATACTTATGGCTGACGGTTAAAAATTGGTGGTTGACATCGAAACGCATGAGATGCCAATTTATAAATTATATGTAGCTTAGAATGACAACAAAATGCCAGATTAACTCACACCTGATGCGAAACCTCCCGCCTAACGCATGAAACAAGAATTCGTTTGAAGCTCCGCCTTGGGATTGTCAGCCATCCCAAGAAATAGTCAGGGCAAGCTCTAGTGTGATTATAAATGCGAGCCACGCGGGTCTTTTGGTTTAGTCCGAGAGCGTTACGAAAAATAATTAATCTTTATTTTATTTTTGTTAAAAATGCCTGGTTATAAATGCCTATATTTCAATTGTTCTACTAGAGGCTTAAATTACCCCGCGATCCCGAAAGGTATGTATAAATGTTGTTTAATGTACATTCCAGCACACTTATATTTTAAATCTGAAAACTGGCAGATACAATGTTATAGTTAAATCTTTTTTAAATCCAAGTAATGTTATACAGTGTCCCCCAGAACATTGGCCACATATGGGAATTTTTTTTTATTATTATGATATCGGCTCTTTTGTTTTAACCATTCAATTCTGCATGTCTGACAATCTAAAAATGCATTTCAACAATGAAAATGTTTCTGTTTATCTAGTAAAGGGCCTCAAATCGTCAAAAAGTGCATGCTAAATACATTTGCCATATTCATGACGTCATACGCGTGAGAGATCGTCATAGTTTGTTTATTTAAACCTAAATTTGATTATAACGTAACGGAATCGGTTCAAATGAATAAAATAAATTAGAACTAACTAAAACTAACCGAAAATTTATTGAATGACTAACCAAAACTAACCAAAACCACCAAAACTGGCTAAAAAGTATTGGAACTGGTTACAAAAATTAAAGTAAGTTAAAACTAATCAAAATGAACCGAATTTTGGCCTCTAACTTAAACTTACCGAAAACATTAAATTTGATTATGACGTGTTGGAACCGGTTCAACTAACTAAAGTAAATTAGAACTAACTGAATCTAACCGAAAGTTGATTGGACCACTATCCAAAACTAACTATAAGCGACAAAACGGGCTAAAACCTATCGGAGCAGGTTACAAAAATTAAAGTAAGTCAAAATTAACCAAAACGAACCGAATTTTGGCGACTAACGAATACAAACCACATTACATTACATTTGATTATAACGTGTCGGAACCGGTTCAAGTGATTAAAATAATTTGGAACTAACTGAAAGTAACCGAAAGTTGATTGAATGGCTAACCAAAGGCAACTAAAAGCACCCCAACGGGCTAAAACTTATCAGAACAGATTACACATGCTAAATTAGTTAAAACTAACCTAAATTGACCGAATTTTGACTACTAACCAAAACTAACCAAATGCATTAAAATTGCTTATAACGTGCCTGAACCGGTTCAAATTAATAAAATATATTAAAACTAACTGAACTTTACCGAAAGTTGATTGAACGACTAACTAACCAAAAGTAATCAAAAGCACCAAAACGGGCTCAAACGCATCGAAATGGATTAAAAGTATTGAAGTAAGTTCAAACTAACACAAATCAATCGAATTTTGGTGACTAACCAAAATGGACTAAAAACATAAAAAATGCTTATAAAGTCTCGCTACCACACCGGTTCAAATGATTAAAATAAATTGGAAATAAGTGAATTTTACTGAAAGTTGATTGAAAGACGAACCAAAACTAACTAAAACGGCTAAAACGTATCGAAATATATTTAAACTATAGAAGTAAGTTAAAACTAATATAAATTAAGCGAATTTTGGTGACTAGCGAAAAACACTAAAATTGGGTGGGTATTACGTATCGGAACTGGTTAAAATAAATTAGAAGTAACTAAAAATTAGCATTTTTTGGCACTTTTGGTTAGTTTTGGTTACTCGTTTAACCAACTTTCGGTTAATTTCAGTTAGTTTAAATTTTATTTTAGTCATTTGAACCGGCTCCTATACGTTATTACCAATTTTTTTTTGGCTAGTATTGGTCAGTCATTGAATCAATTTTCGGTTACTTTCAGTTAGTTCCAATTTATTTTCATTTTCAGTCATTTGAACCGGTTGCGATACATTATAACCAACTTAAATGATTTTGGTCAAATTAAGCTGGCGACTGGCTTCGATTAAATTCAACTTACTCTAATATGTTTTATCTGTGCCGATACGTTTTAGCTCTTTTTGGTGCTTTTGGATTCTTTTGGTTAGTTTTGGTTAGTCGTTCAATCAAGTTTCGGTTGATTTCAGTTAGTTTTAAATTATCTTAGTCATTTGAACCAGATCCGATACGTTATAACCAATTTTAATGTTTTTGGTTAGTCGCCAATATTCGGTTAATTTGAGTTAGTTTTAGCTTATTTTAATATTTTGGATCTGTTCCGAGATATTTTAGCTCGTGTTGATGCTTTTATTTGCGTTTGGTTAGTTTTGGTTAGCTATTCAATCAACTTTCGGTTCCCTTTAGGTAGCTCCAATTTATATTAGTCGTTTGAATCGGTTCCGATATGTTTTAATAAAATTTAGTGTTTTTAGTTAGTTTGGGTTAATCCTTAAAATTTGGCTCGTTTTGGTTAGTTATAACTTATTTTAAAGTTTGTAACCTGTTCCGATACGTTTTAGCCCGTTTTGGTGCTTTTGGTTACTTTTGGCTAGTTTTGGTTAGTCGTTTAATCGACATTCGGATAGATTCAGTTAGCTCTAATTTATTTCAGTCATTTGAACCGATTCTGATACCTTGTGATCAAATTTAAGTTTAAATAAACAAACTAACACTATCTCTCACGCGTATGACGTCATGTGACAAATGTAGCATGTACTTTTTCACTATTTGAGACCCTATATTGGGATAACAGAAACATTTTCAATGTTAAAATAACGTTAAATCGGCATACATTAAAGCGTATTAAGGGAATTTCTGTAAAAAGAAGTCAGAGCAGCCATAATAACACAAGATTTCCATGACAATATTTCATTGTAGGGAAAAAAAAGTGAATGTCTATTGCAAATTTTTATTTGTCGTTAACCAGTTCACCAACAAAACACGTTTTAATTTAATTGATGCAGACCAACTATTTTAATTTTGAAGAACATACCCATATTAATTGGTGCAGGCCGCGTATAACCGCCACGTCAAGGTTAAAGTTGGCTGGCGAGGAATTTGCCGATCTTTTGCATCTGGTGTGGGTTTATTTGGGACTAAATGGTAAGACCGGTTGTAGGCTGGCAGTAAATTAAAATATTCTCCGATTTCCACGAATCCTGAAAATATCCATTTCAAATCAAAATCATAATCTACGTCTAGAAACGTAGATAAAATTCGAACATCGCCTGGTAATCAATCAGCAAGGAAACGCATGAACTGTCAACATATGAATCATAGGTGTCTTTGAGTGACAATGAACCCTGTAGATCTTAATTTCAAATCAAAATCAACATCTACATCTAGAAGAAGATTCGAACATCACGTGGTGGTTATGGAAACGCGTGATATGCCAACTTACGAATCATAGGCAGGTTTGAGTGACATTAAAATGGCAACATTTATAGTGGTTTGACAGTACAATGAAATATTGTCAGATTTTTATGAACCCTGTAGCTCTTATTTTCAAATCAAAATCAACGTCTACATCTAGACACTTACATGTGCTTCGAACATCGCGCGGCGGTTAACACGGCAATGCATAAAATACCAACTTACTGTTCATAGGTAGCTTTGAGTGGCAAGAAAATGGCAATATTGATTGTAGGTTGACAGTAAATTAAAAAATTATCCGGTGTTAATGAACTCTTGGTCTTCATTTCAAATCTAGATCATCATCTAGATCTAGATACTTAGATAAGATGGTGGTTAACATGAAAACCTATGAAATGTTAATTTAGGAATCACTTGACAATAAGATGGTATCGCTGATTGTAGGATGGCAGTAATTATCCGGTTTCCCTAGATCTTGAAGATGTCCGTTGCGAATCAAAATGACAATATACATCTAGAAACTTAGATAAAATTCGAACATCGCGTGGTAATTAACATGGAAACAATGAATTGCAAACTTATGAATTATGGGCAGCTTAAAGGGACAACAAAATGACAACGTAGATAAAAAGAAATCCGGTTTCTATGGGCCCTGTAGAACTTCGTTTCAAATCTAAATCACCATCAACATCTAGATACTTAGACAAGATTCGAACATCGCATGGACACGCATGAAATGCCAACTTTCAAATCATAGGTAGCTTTAAATGATAACAAAATGGCAACGCCGATTGTAGGCTGATACTAAAGTTAAATATTATATGGTGTTTATCGATTCTGCAAATCTTCAACTCAAATCAAAATCAGAATCTACACCAAATTATTGGTAATCGGAATCGAACAGAAAAGCTAGGCTATATTCTAAGCGGTAGTTTCCATGGAAACCCTTACAAATGCTATTTTAAGTATCAGGACTTAAAATAGCGGGAAGTAGAAACAAAATGACAACATTGGTTGTACGCGGACGGTAAATTAAATAATTGTCCGCACAATCTACCCACTATCATGAAATGCATGTGATTGTTTTCGATTCTTTACACAAGCCTTATTTTTTTTAATAATCGGAAGCGTTTCAGCTTTTTTATTGGGTAAACGAGATAATAATTTCCATACATCGTTAAAACTTAAATAAAAAAAGTCGCCATAGCAAAGCCGTGTTTACTTTACATCTTTTTTAGACCGGAAAATATACACATATGTATATTCACGTATACGGCTAACGATCTAGACCTCCCTCAAAGTCGCATCAAATTAACAGTACTCTGGAATCGCTTATAAAGCTCACTTAATATGTCGGCAAGCTCTCTCACACCAGTTAAATTATCATATATCTTCCGAATCAGAATACAAAAACTTGCATCGGTCATTAGAACAACAGTTATTTAACTCGCATAGCTACTGTCTAAATAAACTATAATAGACAATAAAAAAAATTAAAAATCACCTAGGTGTCATTCCTCTGAATCGGTACCTAATGAGCACAGTGTGAGAACATATCTCCGATCAGTTAAAGCTATTATTAAAAATCATACTTAGGAACAAAAATAATGGGTCTATAACATATATGGCTAAGAATAATGTTCGGAATTTACTTCTAACGTTTACAGAACAGTGCTAAAGAGATTCCTAAACTGTTCTAGAGAAATATGCCCGGCCATAGAAATATGGCGTATAAAAGAATCATTGCCTGCTGATTAGGAGCTATTACGCATCGCTAGATTTTTCATGTAGATAATGTCGGTAGAGTTCCCATAATTTTTCGCGATTGCAAAAGCACTGTAAATGACTGCACCAGTTGGAATCGACACGGAAAGAGTAGGGCCGTCATCAATCCTGCGTATTCAGAGTTTCCCCATTTATATTTAACCGTTATTTAGGAAAACTATAATGGCTACTTATTAGACTAGAGGGTAGAGGGTTATGTAAAAATCCATTTGCGAGCCAGAAGAGCGTGTAATTAATGAAAAATTATCTCAAATGCTTCATATAATCGCTTTTTGGTAAAGAGTAATAAAGGTATAATTTTAATACAGTGCGGATCTCCATTTTTGACCTATTGTACTGGGCATATAAGGTCACAAGGGTATTGACTTCATATCCTGTAAACTATGTTTAATTTGTTAAGCAATACACAATATATTGCAATTGCCCAGCACAGCTTTTTGACGATTATTATTACATTAGGTAATCAGGTTATTGTTTAATTAATATAAGATTGCATACTGTGCATTTTGGCCAGCATATACGAATATTAAATTATAACAAATATAGTTTTATCGAAGCTTTCGTGATGTTCTTAATTCTCCTCAACCTATGAGAACCAAGCTGATTACATGGCGACCCTGCCAGCGGCGTTCGTGTGTCCTTAAGATGTTTGTAAAGTCGTTGTTTGAATTCAAACAATGGTAAAGTAAAGTAATGATGAAGTTATTGTGATTGTGTCAAGAAAATGGGGAAAACTCAGTCAAAAGAAGAAGTTATAATTGCACAAGCTGGAAACAGTGGTGGACAAACGACAACTCAAGAATCCAGCAGGGGCGTCTCCCTCCATGAAGTGCTTGCATTAATGGTAGGTGGCATAATTGTTACTGTTTGGGTGATTTACTGTTGCCTGCGGACAAAAAAGAAACTAGAAAGAAAAATAAGGCGTGAAATAAGAAGAAGTCAAGAACTTGTATAAGAAAAACTCATCCTGACGATATATATGGGTCGATTCCAAAATCGATCCCATCAGGGAACTTCAACCAGTGGTACCCAAACCGGGGCTGGCATCGATGGAACGGGCTAGTTGTGGGCGCAATGCCGCTAGTTCGCAACGTTGGACACGTCAGCTTCTAGGACCACTCCTGAGGCAAAACTTCTGTAGCGGATAGCGGATTATATAATATTAAGGTAAATGAGTAGTGTAGGATTAAGTGATTTTAAAGAACTATACGCATCCGTGCATAAGTTTTGTAGTAACATTGTTAAAGAACCTACCGAGAGAAGGGTAAATTTAGAAAGAGTACATAAATTGTTGTTAGAGATCGGTATATTAGAAGATAATTTCAGTACTTTAAAATTAGAATTTGGTAAAATTGAAAGAGATTCAGCGGAGCAGCAAGCAGCTTCTAAATATATCAAAGAAATCGGGAAAATTCTTTATAATTGTAGACATATACTATTAGAGAGGTTAAGCGTTATAGTAGAAGGTAAGGAAAGTGAAGAGGTATTAGACATTGTACAAGGTGATAAAAGTTTAAATATGACTGAAAAATTTGACTTGAGAACAGCCGCATCCTTGTTGCCGTGTATTGATGGTAATGAGGATACAACTAATCAACTAATTGACTCTATTCAACTTTATAGCGAACTGCTGAATGACGATGGTAAAAAACATTTAATAAATTACGTTCTGAAAACTAGATTATCGCGTAGTGCAAAACTACGGCTAGAAAATACTTACAATACAATTGACCGCTTACTAGCTGATATAAAAACCCATTTACTTACAAAAAAATCTGCAGCTGCGTTAGCAACTGAATTACATAATATTAGACAAGACGGGAAGACAATTGACGACTACGCAAAACAGATAGAAGAATTATTTCTCAATTTAACTATAGCTCAAGCAAATGGCAATGATAGAAACATTACAATTCTTAGAAATGTCAACGAAAAACTTGCAATTAATGCCTTTTCCAATGGACTAAAAAATACTGAACTGCGAACAATAGTAAAAGCTAGGGACTATTCCACACTAAAAGACGCTATAGTAGGCGCAAAAGATGAAGAAAAACTTAAGTTCTCAAATTCTAGTATGTCTGTATTTCATATGAGACAGAATAATAATAATTCGAATAGATTTAACAATTACGGTGGTCGTGGAAGAGGTTTCTCAAAATGATTTAATAACAATCGAGGTAGACCTTTTAATAATAATACTAGGTCGGGCAGTATAAATCCGAGAAATTTTAATAACAATAATTTCCGTAGACTAGGTCGGGGCTCCCGTGGAAGTCGTTCGTATTTTCGTGGCCATCAGCAAAATCGTAATATGGGTCAACAGAGATCTTATTTTACAGACGTAAGTGGATCAAATTATAACAATCCAAACCTTATGTCAAACGAAATTCCGTACGCAGAAAATTCAAATTTAAACCCGGGAATAAGCGGAATAGAGCAGAATAGGCGGTTTTTTCGTTCCTAACAATAAGTGTAAAAATTTAGAAGAACATGTAGTTTTAAGCTTAAATGGTATGAATTTTATTCAGGTGCATTACGAAATGCAAGATATGCTATTTTTAATAGACACCGGAGCTAGTATTAGTGTATTTTTTTCAGATTACTTAAGAAAAGGTGAATATGTTGATACATCAAAAAAGGTAAAAATAATGGGTATAAGCGGTTCTACATTTTCCCTAGGCCCAACAAATGTTCGATTTTCGCTAAATAATATTGAAATTGAACACGAATATTTAGTACTTAATAAATTTAATTCAGGTATACAGGGTGTACTAGGTTCAGATTTTTTTTCGAAATACGGAGCAAGCATAAATTACGAGACATCAATATTTTCTTTTTGGGTTAACGATAACAAGGTATCGGTACCTATGATGTCGAATTTCGATGATTATATTTCAATACCACCTAGAAGCGAAATAGTAAAATACTGCTTAGCCGATCGTACCAGTGACTGTGTTATTTCTTCTGAGGAGTTGTGTGAGGGTGTGTTCGTTGCAGGTGTTATAGCGAGACCGGAGAATGGAAGAATTGCCGTGAGATTTCTGAATGTAAATGACCGCGAAATTAAGGTTAAAAATTTCACACCTAGATTAGAACCTATTGAGAATTATCAAATCTATAACTTTAACAAAAACGATAATTTATCTGTAGAACGCGTAGATAAAGTCTTAGATCTAATAGACACGTCGTCGCTAAACAACGAAGAAAAACTTTCAATCGAAAAACTATGCGCAAAATATGCAGACGTCTTTCACTTAGAGGGCGATTCTCTTACGGTTACTAATCTTTACCAACAGAGACTACAGCTCAAAGAAAACGCGGTTCCAGTTTATGTAAAACCTTATAGGCTTCCCCAGGCTCAAAAGTCAGAAATACATAGGCAGGTTCATAAAATGCTTGACGAGGGTATTATTGAAGAGGCTAAGTGCGAATGGTCTTCACCCCTTTTAATCGTACCTAAAAAAGCTACTAATGGCGAAAGGAAATGGAGAGTCGTTATTGACTACAGACTCGTAAACCGTCAATTAAAGGATGAAAAAATGCCTCTACCTTGCATCTCTGAAATATTAGACTCACTATCAGGAGCATTGTACTTTTCTCATCTCGATTTATCTCAAGGATACTACCAAGTCGAGTTACATAAAGATAGTAGGCCTTACAGAGCATTTACTACTAATGAGGGTCAGTTTCAAATGAGAAGGTTACCTATGGGTTTAAAAATTAGTCCAAGTGCATTTTCTAGACTCATGACTGTTGCATTTTCTGGGTTAAATTATGAGTCTTGTTTTATTTATTTGGACGACCTAATAATATTCGGGAACTCATTACAACAACATAATAAAAATCTTGTTAAAGTTTTACAAAGACTTAGAGAAGTAAATTTGAAATTAAACCCTAATAAATGTGATTTTCTTAAAAAACAAATTTTATATTTAGGCCATGTGATTTCTTCAGATGGAATTTCTCCAGATCCCGAAAAATCCAGAGTGATAGCTAAATATCCAATACCTAGAAACGCTGATGAAGCTAAACGGTTCGTTGCATTTGCAAATTATTATCGAAAATTTATAAGTAATTTTGCACAAATAGCTCATCCTCTTAATGAATTATCGCGGAAAGGAATAAACTTTAATTGGACAGGCAAGTGTCAAACAGCATTTGATATTTTAAAAAAGGCACTTATAAATCCACCTGTATTACAATATCCAAATTTTTCAGAAAATAATACATTCATTCTTAAAACAGATGCTAGTGGTTATGCTATTGGTTCGGTTCTATGTAATGGTAATGACAAGCCAGTAGCGTACGCTTCTCGTGTTTTAAATAAGGCCGAAAGGAATTACTGTACCATCGAAAAAGAATTGCTAGCCGTTGTTTGGAGTGTAAAACATTTTAGACCGTATCTGTATGGCAGAAAATTTGAAATACTTACGGATCATCGTCCACTCGTATATTTATTTAGCATGACAAACCCATCAAGTAGATTAACTAAATTTAGATTAGTTTTAGAGGAATATGATTTTACGGTAAATTACATAAAAGGTACACATAATGTTACAGCTGACGCTTTGTCGCGTATAAAAATCGATGTGAACGAACTGAAAGAAATGAGTGAGGGAATGATTAATAGTGTGAATGTGATTACGCGAGCACAGGAAAAAAATCAACAAATCAAAGAACAGGAAGATTTAATAAATTCTACGGATGAAAGGCTTGATCACCCTGGAATTGTAGAAATATTAAAACGACCTGATAATAGTATAGAATTACGGCCGATAGGAAAAGATGCATTTATTAAATATAAAAATAAAATAAACCATGGTAAAAATATGAATTATGCAAATTTTATATACGACGAAAAACTGCAAGTAATTTATTTTTGTCGAGATTACCGATCGACGTTTGACCTAGGTACATCGTTGAGGAATCTTGGAAATGTGTGCACAAGGTATAAAATTGCAGAAATATGTATAATAAAAAATATACAGACTAGTCAATTTATTAAAGATATATCGCGATATAAAAACGAAATATTAGAAAACGGTATTAAAATATGCATTATTAAGGACATAAAACGTATTGAAGACAAAGAAACGAGACAATTGATACTAAACGATTTTCACAACCTTTATACAGGAGGACATGCGGGTACTAACCGTATGTACAACAATATTAAGAAGTTTTATTTTTGGTCAGGTTTGAAGCGAGATGTAGATCAGTTTGTCAAAAAGTGCGATGAGTGTCAAAGATATAAATATAGTAAAGCTACCAAACAGCCAATGACAATAACATCTACAGCTACTTCAGCTTTCCAAAAAATTTTTCTTGATTTAGTTGGACCTATAAAGACTGACATTAAAAACAATTCACATATATTAACAATTCAGTGTGAACTCAGCAAATTTATAGAATGTTATCCATTACAAACGAAAGAAGCTTATGATGTAGCTAAGTCTTTTGTGGAGAATTTTGTACTACGGTATGGAATTCCACAAGAAATTGTCACAGATCAGGGAAAAGAATTTTTGGCAAACCTGTTTCAGGAATCATGTAAATTGCTAGGAATTAATACCTTAAATTCAACAGCTTATCACCATGAAACTCTAGGAGCTTTGGAAAACTCTCACAAACATTTAGGAGCTTATATTGCGTATTCAAGTGTCACAACATGCAGATAGTTGGAGTACGTGGGTACCATATTGGTGCTTTGCGTATAACAACACTGTGCATACCGAAACCAAATATACTCCTTATGAACTTGTGTTTGGAAAACAAAGCCAAATACCATCAAATATTGCCAGTAACATAGATCCATTATATAACTTTGAGGATTATCCTAAAGAGCTTAAATATAGACTTCAAACTGCTTGTAATGATGCTAGAAATAATTTGATTACATCCAAACAAAACCGGAAAATAAATTTCGATAAAAAATGTATTAATGTAGAGTATAACGTGGGAGATAAAGTGTTGATTCTCAACGAAAATAGGAATAGTAAATTAGATGCTTTGTATATAGGACCTTACGAGGTATTAGAAAATAAAAATCCAAATGTAGTGTTAAAAATAAATAATAGAAATGTAGAAGTACATAAAAATAGGATTAAGCTTTATTATGATTAGGATTAAGCTTTATTATGATACTAACTATATTATAAGTATTATAATTATATCTATCTATATATCATAAAAAAATATATATTGCTGTCTCAATATATATATATTTTTTTTTTCGCCAGGGAGGTGTACTGGGCATATAAGGTCACAAGGGTATTGACTTCATATCCTGTAAACTATGTTTAATTTGTTAAGCAATACACAATATATTGCAATTGCCCAGCACAGCTTTTTGACGATTATTATTACATTAGGTAATCAGGTTATTGTTTAATTAATATAAGATTGCATACTGTGCATTTTGGCCAGCATATACGAATATTAAATTATAACAAATATAGTTTTATCGAAGCTTTCGTGATGTTCTTAATTCTCCTCAACCTATGAGAACCAAGCTGATTACACTATTTTGATCGTATTTTTTTTTCTTTTTTTATGACACACACTAAAGGAAGATCTTATGGCACTCGACGAGCATTGTGTGCGCGAAGGTGTTGACTGTCACGGTTTTTGAATAGTTGTAGGTTATAATTAGGGAGAAACAGATCTGAGAGTGAGCTCCACAGGGATGCAGTGCGTCAGACAATGGAGTCCTTGTAAAGCGACGTTCTAGGTGTTTCCAGTTGTACAACAAACAGGTGCGCTCTTGTCGTCTGTCATGACTGTCTGACTGGCGTTACTGGGGACGGGATGATGCGGGCCAAATCCCGGTAACATCTGCCTATGTGTAATGTTTGATGTTTAATGTTTATTTATTCACGAAACAAGTCATTCACAAAGATACCCTGTAAGCTAAGTAAATTTTTATAATTAAAAACGGAATATTGCACAGGAGTACACTATTTGACTAACATTGGCATTAATATTATAGTGTCAAAAGATACAGCGATTATAAAACCTCCAAATACAATTACAAGACGTAACACTTAAAATGGGGTTAACATTTATTTAAGAAATATTCCAGACTATTCCCTGATGGCACAAAATATTTTATAAATATTTAAAATATATATTTGTTAAATATTTGCGTGACAGATTTTTAAATATTTAATAAATATCTGTTTTAAATATTTATTTTATATATATTTGAATTATTTATTTTACATATGTTTTAAATATGTATTTAATATTCTTTTGACTTATTTTTTTATGTATATTTTAAACTCGATTTTGAATATTTATTTCATATTTTTTGAATTATTTGTTTTGCATTAGAAGGGATCTTTTTGGAATGGGACTAATGGGAGTAACAAACATACCTTGCTGTTACATAAGAACATAACAAATGACAAATAAACTAAAATTAGTTTAACACGTACACGAACCAGCACAAAACAACAACAAACAACCTCCAACGATTTACCAAAAAACTGTTCCTCACTGTATCACAAATATTAGGGCAATCGTATCTATAAAATAACTTGAATTATTAAACAGAAAAAAGACGGAACCCCGATAAAGTAAATTGAAAAACAGCCTCGAAGGGAATGTGGTGTGGTGTGTGCTTCCCATTCTTAACCTAACAAACAACGAAGCGGAAAAACGACCGACGCGCCGCGCCGTGGCCAGCCACAAAGTGAGGCAGAGTGCAATAAACATGAGTTCCAAAATATTTATTTAATATTAGTTAAATATTTGCAATAAATATGTTTTTACAAATGTTTTCTAAATATTATTGGTTATACTAAAATATGAAGTTCTTTGAGAAACCACGGAAATCACAAGAATTGATCAATGCAATGTCTTACTATTAATAATAGGTAGCGAGCACATCACTAAGGCAATTTAACTGAATTTTCAAATATTTATCTAATATTACCTAAATATTTGCAACAAATATTTTTTTGGAAATATTTCCTAAATATTTTATTTTGCTTAAAAATATTTAATAAAGATATGAATATTTTTAAAATATTTATAAAATATTAAGTGCTATCAGGGTTATAGCTGATCGAGAATAAATCTATATTGTTTGCAGCTCTGGCTATTCTACTAAGAGGGGTGAAATAGCCGTAATTAGTGCTATGAAAATCAACCAGAAAAAGGTCATTATGACGCAGTTTTCTTGTTGCTTTCAGCCCAAAAGATGATATCAATTCAGCAGAATCAATTTTCTCATTTAAAATTCGGTGCGTAAGGCGCATTTAATGGTCCTTTACACAAATAGTGCACTATGTAAAAATCGACCTCTCCTATTGGTCGATCCATCTCGTATTACGAGATGTCTGCGTGATGCAATCGATTTCTATCAAGAGCTCTTGTGGTGTAGAGGTTTAGATCGTTGGGTCTCACCTGGAAAACGCGGGTTCGAACCCCGTTGCTTTTTTTTATTATTTTTTTAAGATTATGTTTCTAAACAGCTTTTTTTTCTTGATTTTGGGTATGTCTTGGGTTAGATTGGGTTAGCACCTGGTTGGTTTCCTTTTCTTGAGCCCCCGTAGCGAGCGAAGCGAGCGGAGGGCCATGCGGATAGACCAATGGGAAAGGCCGATTTTTATATAGTGCACTATTTGTGTAAAGGATCTTATAATGCGCGTAAGGCACACATCGAAGTTTTCTCTTCTTTTAATGCCCGGTTTCTGAAGTACCAGATATCTAGTGTATAAAGTTATGAAGCCAATAATTACTATGGTTACAATTGTATTAACAATCGTTGTCATAGGAAATATTTGAAGAATAAAGTTATCCATACTTTCAGAAACTTTGCATTAGTGAATTAAGGATCCATCACGATACACATATAACGGTATGCTCTTGCGCAGGCAGAACCTCCCACACAGAAACGTGTGACGTCACCCGGGAACGACGCTTTCGATTCTGCTATGTAAGCGTGTATAGAACATATGTTTTGAAATGCAATATTCGCAGTTTTGGGGGATTTTAAAGGACATTTTCGATAATAGGTACGTTCCTAATTATACGAGTAGGTGTGTTAACTAAAGAATAAAAGCATTTTAATTCCATATTTATATTACTAATTATAATATTATACATAGAAAATAATTTAAATGTATAAATGGGTAGTTAATTATTATTTCAACATTTGAGAACTAAGTAAAAAAGGCGGGATGAGATTGGTTGATGTGATGTTTATACTTGATGCGTAGAATCGAGGGGCACGCGGTCATGATAGTATTGTTTTATAATTCATTCCTTAATAAATGAATTTTTTCTTAATTTAAAAAAAAATACGTAAATTCAAATATTCTGTACGCCACTGAAGTAGATCAGCTGAGAGAAGTTCTTTTTGATTCTAATATCTTAGCCCATAACATATCCAAAAATAATAAAAAAAATCCCATGCAAATAAAAAGTCATGAAGCATTAAAAAATTATACAATTTAATTTAGCCCACAAGATATAGTTTTAGCAAACTTAAAGTACAATTTTAATTTTCTTTGTATTGACCTCATTATTTAATAGTCAATATTCTGAACCCTCCCAAATATTTTTTGCCCATTTTTACATATTTATTTCATTTCCACTGAAGTAGACTCGGTTTGCAAAGTACTTTTTGATCCCAACACCTTAAGCCATAACATATCCAAAAATCTTTAAAAATAAAAAAGTTATTTTTTACATATTAATTTTTTTATCATTCCATTAAAAATTTGCTTGTTTTTTTTTAACAAACCAGCAAAACAAATGAGTTTTTTTTTATTTTACATTTTCAAGAAATTTCAAGATTTTGTTGGTTTCTTTCCAAGAAATCTTGGACTTGAGAACTAATTTCTTGTCTTGTCTTGAAAAACAAGGATCATTTCTTGCCATGATCTTGGCTTGAAACCAAGACAAAATCAAGAAGTTGTCAAGGAGATGACGACCCCTACATATCGTACCGGATTTGGTTAAAAAGTATTTTTTTTTAAATATATCATTTTTTAAATATAATACTAATTAACAAAAAGGGAAGGCCTAAATGAAAAAAAAATATTCTTCATAAAAGTTTCGCTTATGTCTTGACAACGTAATAGAGCAAATCCCATATTTTTTGCTTGTAAGCTAACAAACATATCACAATAAAATCAAATACATGTCGTAACGAATTTCGTTAAAAAGTAGTTTTTTAAAATATACCACTCAATTAACAAAAAGAAAAGGCCCAAATGAAAAAAAAATTCTTCATAAACCTTAAAAAAAAATAAAAAAGCAACGGGGTTCGAACTCAGGCTGCGCTGCTCCGCCGATAGAGCCGCCGAATCGAGACCTAACCAGTCTAACCACCTAGACCACTCGGCCACGAGAGCTGTTGGAATAGAACGATTGCATCGCGAAGACATGGCGCGATTAGGAGCGCAAATCAATGAGCTTTTGTAGCGCTACAGAACCTAACCGATTTTAGCACCCTGGAACCATCGTATGTGAGCATGTGTAAATATTCCTCCCGGCGCGCGTTAAGAAGTTTCACTTCAATCACACTTCAATAATACATGTTGCTTTATTTTTTTACTTATTTAAATTTTGGCAAATATTTTTTAACCACATAGTGTCTGGCTGGACCGTGAACCGTGACTTGATCGTGGTATATCTAAAAAGAATGTTTAAAGAACGGAACTAAGGCACAGCAGCTCCCGAATGTCGAATTAGCGGCAACTAAAATCACGGTACGGTACGTGAAATTAGGATCCATCTCTAGCCATAGGATGTCCCTTTAGAGTGTGTACCACTGCCATAAAAAATCATGTAAACCGTGGAAATATGTAATAAAAATAATAAATAATAAAGTCAAGCTTTAATAATTAAAGATACTCACCATCTTTTGTGTTAATTCCATCTTCTCTTCGACAAGCACGAATCCACTGATTTGCTAACTCCTGTTTAGGAAAACGAAAATATTTAATATTGCTCCCTTTGGTGGTCCTATTATTGTTCTTACAAGTAGCCACAACACAGTTCGGCATAATTATACTATAAGCTTTTAATTTAAATAATCCTATAACATTATATAAACACAAAACAAATCTAAAAATTCACTTAATTAAATAAACTATGACAGCGTCAAATTTTCCCGGATGACGTAGATGCGCGGGTGAGTCAAAAACGAGTCTAGAAATCAGCATACCGTTATATGTGTATCGTGGGATCAATAGTCTTTGTAAATCTATATAATTAATTTCATTCTTTGGAATATTTGTTTTAAATGCCATGAGCCGAAAAAACATTATCTGTACTCTTTCAGCTCCGAATCATAGGCCTAATAGTAAAGTGCCCATATAGTGCATTCATACTCCAGCAAATACCTGACAACTAAACAGTAGATGTTTTTAAGAATATTTATGTTGTTAAAATCTTTAAGTGGCCTGTACACAAATCCCAAAAATTTCAGCGCTCTGCTTGATGTCACACTTATGTGATGACCGAAAGTTAGTACTTGATCAAACCAAACTCCTAAGTTTTGAATTACAAAATTCGAAATGTAATTATTTTACATTTTACTACATTTAGGTTTAACTTATTGTGTTGGCACCATAGTGCAAAGTTATTTATATCAAGTTGAAAATCAAGGCAGTCTTGGGAAGACTTGATCCTCTTATAAAACTTTTCATCATCAGTATAAGTCAGGCAGAGTGAATTTTCAATAGATGTACAGATATCATTTATAAAGATATTGAAAAATAATGTTGACAGATGTCCACCCTGAGGTACCTACGCCCGAATTAATCTCTATTTGTGCGGACAAAGAATTTTTAGTTTTTACAGCTTGTTTGCGTTTATAAAGGTAACTTTTAGACCAGTTTACAAAATTTGAATGAATTCCTAAGGCCTGAAGCTTTTCCACTAGGGAGCCATGATCCACACTGTCAAAGGCCCTGGAGAAGTCAGTGTAAACAACATCCATCTGGGCACGACTCTCCAAGGCCTCTGTCAAGTGCTTCTCATATATTAAAAGATTTGTCAGCGCAGAGCACCCTTTTGTGAAACCATGTTGGTGAATAGAAATAATATTTTTGAATACAGGAGTAATTTTGTCAGCTGTAATGCACTGAAATACTTTAGATGAGATAGAGATTTTGGATATTGCTCTATAGTTTTCCACATGAGACCTATCACCATTTTTAAAAATGGGGGTTATATGACTGGATTTCCATTTGGGGAGAAATACGCCTTAATTTAGAGAAAAGTTATATATTATAGAAAGTATTGGTGTAAGTAGGACAGATAGTTTTTTCCAGACGCAGACAGGCATCTCATCTGGCCCCTTTCCTAAATTATTTTTTATTTTTAAAAGGTATTCATACACTTCAGTCTGAGTTATACACAGATTCCCTAAATTAGTTGACATGTCATAAGAGTACCCACCAACTGCTGGTCCACTTTTTGTGTAGACTGTGGAAAAATAGTCCATAAATAGTTCAGTGGTCTCATTCAAATTTTTAAAGACCTTATTTTGTAAGTGCATCTCAGAGGGGTACTCCAAGTTGCACTTCTTAGAGTTTACGAACTTCCAATACTCCTTTCTTTTGGCGGTGTATTCTTCAAATGGGCAACATACTCGAAGTATGATGTTTTTGAGTATTCTCTCCTCAAATGCGAGAAATTTTGATAATCAATGACAGACAAAGTTTCTTTAAAACTCTTGTGAGCAGCTTTTTCTCAAAAATCAAAGTTTTTAAATGGCTATTCATCCCTTTGGAGAATTTTTCTGTACACTTAGGTACAAAGATTTCAATTGCTTGAAAAAGAATGTCATAAAAGTCTCCAAAATGAGATCCATGTCAGTAAAGTTGAAAACTTCATCCCAGTTTACGAAAGACAAATATAGATTCATCTCATGATAGTCAGCTTTCCCAAAGTTATAAAAAGAATAACTACAGTCAACAAAATTGCAGAAATTACCCTAAGGAATTGCGACAGTTAGAGCAGGATGTGGCCTGTCAAGTTTCAACAGTGGAGAATCAGAAAGTAAAACTCTGGTATTAATGTGATTTGAAAAAATTAAGTCCAAATGATTTCCATATATATTAGAAAAACTGTTCAATTGGAAAAAGTTATGGAAAGCCATACAGTCCGCCAGGCACTGAGCCTCTCCCGATATGGTTCCACCTTCTATCGGTGCAGGTTGTGCACCTAAGTTGTCATTTTGCCACCGTACTTTTGGCAAGTTGTAGTCTCCGCAGAGGAATATGTTCAGTTTATCCAAGTCATATTGTGAGAGTATGGCAATAATTGATATGCAGTAACTTTCATACTTCTGTGCTGAAGATCCTGGGGGTATATAAACGTTTCCTATTAATGATGTAATAGAGTTTTGTGGTTTTACCATGACCAAGAGTTGTTCAACATCATTTACAGCACGCTGAATATTATGTGAAGATATCCGATGATGGACTGCTATCAATACCCACAGCCTACCACAGCCTACTCTAAGGAAGCCACGACGTGCAAACACCGGCAACATGGTTGCGGATATGCGGATATTGACAACTAAAGACGTTAGTATGCAAATTTAATGGAAACGGGTTGCTCGCTCTCGGTTCTCCTAGTTAAATTGCATTTTTTAACGGGATTTCGTTGATATTTTACAAAAACCTTTTGTGAAGTGATTGCCAAGAACCTCTACGAAGTGTAAGTTACTATTTTTGGTGCGGATTCTCCGTAATATCAGTAAAAAACAGTGACAAAAAGCGAAGCCGGCCGGCGTCTTGTTTGGTCTTATGTCTAATAATGGCGGCAAATAATTAATGTTGTTTGTAGCTCTCGCTAGTGAACTAATGTGAACATTCTGTGTCCACTTCATTTATTGATAGTGTTGTTTATTTTAGCTTAGATATAGCTGATTTGTAGGTATAAATAAGTGAATTAGGTTTAAAATTATTGAAAAATATATTATGTAGTTGCATATGTTTACTTTGGAAAGGTGGTAAGTGGTATTTTTTTTTCATTTTGTTTATTTGTTTCTTGATTTATCAGTATGCCAAGTCCATGCTGCATTCCAGGATTCAATTCGAATTATCCCAGTGCTGTAAAAAAAGATGAAAAACTGAAAATTCAGTGGCTAAAAGCCATTCCAAGAGCTGACTGGTCGCTCACTAAATATTCTGTAGTTTGTGCTAGATATTTTGTCCCAAGTGATATTATTCGCGAGGATATTTATCTTTTACCTGATGGCACCACAAAAAAAATTCCCACTAAAGTTAGATTAACTTTAACAGCTGTTTCGTGCATTTTTCCCAATTTGCCTGCTTACTTGTCAAAAACTGTTCCCATTCCTAGAAAATGTCCAGCGGAGCGAAACAAGGAGCATCAAGAGCATAACATTCAACTTAATCAAGCTTTCGAACAATCAGATTTAATTACAAGTTTTCAAGATCTTTTAAATTATTCACAGAAACTTAACGTTTCTGAATTTTGGGAAGTTAGAATTGTTGGTGACTCAAAAATATGTTTTTATAGTCTAGATTTGGCCAATGACTGTATAAATATAGTCAATCAGACTTCAGTGGACAATCATATGAATGTAAAAGTTTTTTGAAAGCTTAGCTTACAATGATTTAAAATGGATTTTACCTTTTGAAATGAAAGTAAGCAGGTGATCTCAGCTTGAAAACATATTGTCTCGGTACAAATTCATACATTGTGAAAGGAACGAGTCAGTAACGCTCATGTTTAATGATTTTCTAAAAATAAGCATGGATTATTTAAACAAAGCCTTAAGCCCACTTAATTTAGAGGCTTAAGAAGATGCTAGCCATTTCAATAATTTAAATGCAGAAGTTAATAATTTGCATAATAGAATATTACTTTTGATCGATCAGATAAATCTGCTCGTAATGAAACAGAAGCGTTACTCACCATCAACAACAGTAATGTCTTTTATGTTGTATAGGTTTTCTCCTTCTGCTTATGACCTAATGCGAGATTATTTGAATTTACCCACCAAAAGATACTTACAATATCTCTCGTCAACCCTAAATGTGGCACCAAACACTAATCAAAATAGCACCGATAATGACAAAAATACAAATAATAATTTAAACATCGTTTCTAACTCTCTAACACCCAATGAAAAAATTGTTAATTTGTTAATCGATGAGGTGTATATTAGCAAGCGATTAGACTATAGAAGCAAAAATCTTATTGGTGTAGCTTCTAATGCCAATTCTTTGGCTACAACTGTATTAGCATATATGATATGTTCATCCTTTGGTAACCTTTCAGAAATCGTAAAATTGCTGCCAGTAAACAATATAAAAGGAACAGAAATGGCTCCTATAACTAAAACTTTAGTACAAAAAAATGGTTTTCAAGTCTTAGATATTATAACAGACAATCATAGCATAAATCGTTCATTATTTACAAATTTAACGAAAAACTTATTTTCTTTTTTAAATCCGGAATATCCTAACTGCAAAATTTTTACAAGCTTTGATTGTGTACATTTGTTCAAAAATGTAAATAATAATTGGCGAAATCTAAAGAACCTGAGCCAAACATTTGTGTTTCCTGATTTTGACAATTTTAGTAATATTAAATATGCAAAATTTGCAGAAATTAAATTTGTGTACGACAAAGAAAAGAGTATGTTAGTTAAAAAAGCTTTTAAACTTAGTTACAAAACAGTTTTTCCAAATAACCTTGAGCGTCAAAAAGTTTATCTCGCGGACAATATATGTCATCATGATTCCACTATTTCCTCTTTAATAGAATTTGGTTTTAAAGCCACAGCGGATTTTCTAGAAATTATAAGGCGCTGGTAGGACATAGTAAATAACACTAGTTTGTTAAAGGCTAATATTAAGAGAAATGAGTGGTGTAAGCTCATTACAGGAATAGATGACGTAGCTGTTGAATTTTTAAAGAAATTTATATTATGGCTAGATGTATGGCAAGAACTTGAAAATAATAATGGTCGATTTTCAAAAGAAACTCATTCTGCACTTCGACACAGTGTCTCAGTTTTCATTGAAATTATTGATTATTCTTTCCAAAAATTCTCCATATCATACATACTGCCAGGTAAATTCACAGAGAAATTGGAAAAGCGTTTTGGAAAATATAGACTTTTAGGTGGATGCAATTATAATGTTAGTTTCGACGACATTATTAATGCTGAGAAAAAGATTCGTCTAAAACATATCTTTAGAAATGTCTCTGGAAGTAAATTTTCACTTTCGGAGATTCAAAAGCAGAGTGATAATTGTTACCAGGAATGTGTCCTGGACTGGACTGTGCCTCGAAACACCAATTGTGACAAATTTCTATTTTTAATCTCCACAGAATATTTAAGTGAGTATGAGATTGAT
>MU190327.1:4204-44145 GCA_016904865.1 Pissodes strobi | reverse complement strand
GCTTAAAAAAGCCATGATTGTTGCAATGCAATACTTTACAAGTTGTTAAAAATCCGAACAATCTACTAAACATTGCAAGCTCGAAGAGCTTAGAAAAACCAGGTAGAAGACTTATAGGCCTATAACTGTCCAACTGTTGGGGGTCACCTTTTTTGGCTTAATCAATTATATTTTCAGCCCATCTGGAAACGTTCCATTTGTAAAAGAATTATTAATTAAGAAGCACATTATACAGTATGTCTCACTAAGTTGGAACCATATGGAAAGCTTTTTTAATATTGGTTTTATGAAAAAACGTTATTCTTCATAAAAAGTTTTGCATGGTCTGAAACCCAAAATGCAACTATCAGATATCAATTTTTTTGCAGTTGTATACGAGGTTTGTATATGAATTTTGCTCAAGAGTAAAGTACCTTTATTTTTGACAATATCGAAAATTATTATAAAGAAAAGTTTTTTAGAATTAAAAGTTATTTTCAAATATGCAATTACAACCATTTAGCATGTTATCATTTTTTTACAGATAAGAGAGATAAATACAAATAATTTATATGTAAAACGTAAATAATCACAAAAAATTAATTTTCATGCTAAATGGCTCTAATAATTCATATTTGAAAATAACTTTTAATTCTAAACAACTTTCCTTTATAATAATTTTAGATATCGTCAAAAATAAAGGTACTTTACTCTTGAGCAAAATTCATATTTTTTGACAAACCTCGTATACAACCGCAAAAATTGATATCTGATGGTTGCATTTGGTGTTTTAAACCATGCAGAATGAATGAAGAATGAGGTTTTTTCATAAAACCAATAATAAAAAAATTTTCCATATGGTTCCAACTTAGTGAGACATACTGTATATATTAGTTCACATAATGAGTGTTTGATAATGCTCGTTGGAATTTCATCTATACCACTGCTATGCTTGTTTTTCATTTCAGAAGCCAATTCACAAATTTCTTCAGGGGTAACTAAAGGGTTTTAGGTACATTGATTGCGTATTTGGTGTCATATTACATTGATAGGGATGATTTTCCATACGTTCCAGAATTTTTGGAACTACTGACACCAAGTATTCATTATACTAATTAGCTATATTCCCAGAACCTCCCTCTATTTGAATTTCACTATGGTGAGATTTCCCAGTAATTTCTTTTGTTATTGACCATATTCATTTAATTTTATTATCATACCTTGTAATTCGATCATCATAATTTTTTATTTGAGTGTATTTTACTTTGTTGTCATATTCTTTTTTCACTTCAATGTAGGCGTCTTTATATTCAATATTGTGTCTGCTCAAAGTTAAAAGTATATCTAACCTGTTTTTACATTCCTGTACTTTTAAATCTATTTTAGGTTTCTTAAAACTATTCAATATCAAAACTAGAGGGAAATTCTGATTAAAAAGACCTTATAAGTGTTCATTAATATTGACCATTGACTGTTGGTTTCTTTTTTGTTACATTGATATATCTCTATCCAATCCTGATCCTTAAACAGCACAAAAAACCATTTCTATTTTCCTGTGAAAAAATACGCTTCACGCGGTCCAGGTTTTTTGAACTATGTCTCAAAAATAATCTGAGCTGTGTGATCAGAAACAAAATTTTCTATCACTATGGTTTCAACTGAGTCCAAGTTTGTGAATACAACAATACAACTTGCTGAGGTTAATGTTATTAGTGTGTTTTCAATCACCGTAGGAAGTAGATTAAAAGACTTCATCAATGACACAAACTCGGTCCCAGTTTTTGCCTTTTCAAGAATATCGATATTAAAATCGCCTGCAACAAACATAAGTTTATTTTCAAGGACAATTAAACAAAACACCTGTTCCATTTTATCGAAAAATATTTTTATATCCCCTGAAGGTGGTTTGTACAGGGTGACTCGAATTCGTAGTCTATGTATGGGAAACTCGAAAACCGTAAGAGATACAGTGTCGGTCAAATTAAGGCAAAATTGCGCATTTAGGTGCCTAACAATATGCCGTTTAGAAAGTTTTAAAATTCCGAGTATTTCCGGAGATATCCGGAAAAAAACGAAGATTTGAAAATTCGTTTTATTTCTTTTCTTGGGCTTATTTACAAACGGATTTCAAATTGAATTGCACTTTTGCATTGCCACTTTTTCCGTACTATCTAATGATGGGATCCAGTTTGAAATCCGGCGCGTTTTGCAAATTTTTGAAGTGAAAACCTCTTTGGGCGCGTTTTGCATTTTTTTTTGTGGGTTTGAATGAGACCGACCCGTCACGCGTCATGCTCGGATATGTAACGTAACGCTCTTTATACTGGCATGTTCCCATATAGGTAGAGGGTCGAAATTTTTAGGGGATGTAGCCGAGGTAAAAAGAAGATCCTGGACGAAAACGGGATCCCGTACCCCCCATGTTTGGCCAGGGGAGAGGAGAGAAGGAAAAACTTAAATAATTAATTCCGGGAGAACGGAAAGAGGTACGGGGTCGAAATTTTTATGGTGGGTGCGCTCCATGGGAGGCTACCTTAGACCATACGGGGGGAACGGGGCTCTAATTCAAGGGGGGGATTTAGGGGGGAAACCATTTTTTGTCCGTATCTCTGCAGCGAAGGCTCGGATCGAAATTGTGATAAACGATGACCCCGCTTGTCGAAGTTTTCACTTCTATCGTTTGGTCTTAAGCACACACTATTATTTTTTTTTTTTAAATACGAACTTTACTTTTTTTTATCGCTTTTCAGATGGTATTGGCGTTATTAATATGACTATGTGTTTTTATTTTTTTTATTTCTTTTTTGTTATTTAAAATTTTTACTATAATTTTTTAATTATATATTTTGCTTTGGCGTAATTTTAAATAATTTAAGGTAGGTACTTTTGATATTTTTATATTCTATAAAAATATTTAATTTTGTTTTTTTGTATTAAGTGGAAAATTGGAACATATTAAAAATAAAAAATAGTAAAATTATTTCTTATGAGAATATGGCCATGAACTATTACTCAAACAAGTTGCTTACTGCAAAGATAAAATATTCACAACTTTTAACCAATTAAAAAAATGATTTAATAGAGAACATCAACAATTTATAATCATACTACGTGATACTATAGGAACTTTGATGGAAAAACACTTATTGGAATTTTGCTTATAAATAAAAAATTTTTTTTCCGGATATCTCCGTAAATACTCGGTTTTTTTCCGGATATCTCCGTAAATACTCGGAATTTTAAAACTTTCTAAACGGCATATTGTTAGGCACCTAAATGCGCAATTTTGCCTTAATTTGACCGACACGGTATCTCTTACGGTTTTCGAGTTCCCCATACATAGACACGAATTCGAGCCATCCTGTACACTGAAATTACTATTACATCTGTTTTTCCTAGGTGGCACTCAACTGCTGACAACTCGAACACTCCAGAGACTGACAGTTTAATTAATTTTGTCCTAGCTTTACATGACAATGATCTACTTACATACAGGGTGGTGCAACCAAGATGGGGTGGACGATTGTGAGTAAACGGTGAGGAATTTCGAAAAAATATTTTTTGCATGTTGTTGATAGTCAAATACGCTATGTTTTAAAATTATAGCCATAATACAGGGTGGTCCGAAAAAGTCGTGGTGAACCAAACTTGTATTTTTTTAAATGGAACACCCGGTATATAATTATCTCAGTTTATTGTCCTCTTGAATCAGTTAGATATAAGGTTTATTAGGGCTAATACTTATAGTAAGGGATTGGGGCGCGGTGAAAGTTGAAAAAATGCTCAGAGTTCGGTAATTTTTTGACAGCATTTGAAACAGGTACAAAAAACCCAAATATTCCATGAAACGTATCATATCCTTAAATACAATAATCGCTTACAATTTATTTAAAATTATTCATTGTTATACAAGGTGGCCAAGTTTTGCAAATACACCCTGGGCTCATTTTTTTAAATGGAACACCCTGTATATTTTATTTTCATGTTAAAGATAACATTTCTAGCTTTCAGAAAATACCATACATGATACTTCTCTGACCAATAGTTTTGTAGTAAAATAGCACTGAAAACAAATTTTATTATTTCTTCCTTTAACGCGCGCGTGCCTCAGGGCGCAATACTTTCACCAACTCTGTTCCTCGTCTATATTAATAATGACCTTCTGACGGGAACGCATAATCCTGATTACAGTTTTGTGGATAACAGTACTCTTGTCTCAAAATTTAGATCAGAAAAACCTTTACGAGCGACTGAGACTTATCACCGCAGACAGGTGCAGATTACAGCAATTAATAAAGACATGGAGAAAGTTCAAACTTGGGGCGACAGAAATTTGGTCCAGTTCAATGAAGCAAAGACACAAGCAGCTACGTTTACCAACAGGACCAATACTTCGGGCCCTGACATCATTATGGCAGGATCGACCATTCCTTCATCCTCGTCAATCGGACTGCTGGGTGTCTCGGTCAACAGCAATATGTTCTGGCATGACCACGTTGCTAACATCGTAAAACCAGCCTCCCAGAAGCTTGGTGCGCTATTTCGTAACAAAAAACTGTATACAAGGCAGCAGTTACTCTTGCTCTACAAAGCGCAAATAAGACCGTGCTTAGAATATTGCTCACACATATGAAGTGCCGCGCCAAAGCACACGCAAAAGCTGCTGGATTCCATACAGAAGAGAGCTAATCGTCTTGTCGGCGATCCGGAGTTGACCCGGAATCTGGATAGTCTGGAACACCGCAGACATGTGGCCGAGATGTCCCTGTTTTACAGATACTTTCACGGCAGATGTTCCCAAGATTTAACCCACCTCATCCCGGACCTGGCAACGCCTGTCAGACAGTCACGCTAGACGGCAAGAGCGCACCAGTTCGTCATACAACTGGAAACACCTAGAACATCGTTTTACAAGACCTCCTTTGTCTGGCGCACTGCATCACTCTGGACTTACTCACTCCCAGGACATCTGTTTTCCCTAATTACAACCTACAACTATTCAAGAACCGTGTCAATCAACATCTTCGCACACACACCGCTCGTCAAGCGCCATAGGATCTCCAATTAGTGGGTGTGCCACTACCATAAAAAAAGAAACTGATAATTGATTATCTTTCTATAGCGCACCAAGCTTCTGGAAGGCTGGTTTTGCGATGTTAGCAACGTGGTCATGCCAGGACATATTGCTGTTGACCGAAACACCCAGCAGTCCGATTGACGAGGATGAAGGAATGGTCGATCCTGCCATAATGATGTCAGGGCCCCAAGTATTGGTCCTCTTGGTAAACGTGGCTGCTTGTGTCTTTGCTGCATTGAACTGGACCAAATTTCTGTCGCCCCAAGTTTGAACTTTCTCCAGGTCTTTATTAATTGCTGTAATCTGCGGTGATAGGTCTCAGTCGCTCGTAAAGGATTTTCTGACCTAAACTTTGAGACAAGGGTACTGTTATCCTCAAAACTGTAAACAAGATTATGCGTTCCGGTCAGAAGGTTATTAATATAGATGAGGAACAGGGTGAAAGTATTGCGCCTTGAGGCACGCCGGCGTTAATGGAAGAAATAAGGAAATTTTTTTTCAGTGCTATTTTACTACAAAACTATTGGTCAGAGAAGTATCATGTATGGTATTTTCTGAAAGCTAGAAATGTTATCTTTAACATGAAAATAAAATATACTGGGTGTTCCATTTAAAGAAAATGAACCCAGGGTGTATTTGCAAAACTTGGCCACCCTATATAACAATGAGTAATTTTAAACAAATTGTAAGCGATTATTGTATTTAAGGATATGATACGTTTCATGGAATATTTGGGTTTTATGAACCTGTTTCAAATGCTGTCAAAAAATTACCGAACTCTGAGCATTTTTTCAACTTTAACCGCGCCCCAATCCCTTACTATAAGTTTTAGCCCTAATAAACCCTACATCAAAGTGATCGCAATCAAGAGGACAATAAACTGGGATAATTATATACTGGGTGTTCCATTTAAAAAAATACAAGTTTGGTTCACCACGACTTTTTCGGACCACCCTGTATTATGGCTATATTTTTAAAACATAGGGTGTTTGACTATCAACAACATGCAAAAAATATTTTTTCGAAATTCCTCACCGTTTACTTACAATCGTCAACCCCTCTTGGTTGCACCACCCTGTATATCGCTGAACCTCCATGATCTCCCTCCTGGCGGCAAAACATTGACACTAAATTAAAGTTTTTAATTCCAATCTGTTTCAATTGAGCTTTTGATTTCCAGTGTTCTGATATACACAGGATGTTCTAGCATCATGTTATTTATTTTGTCAAATTGTATTGCCCAGCGACTGAACATTTTGGTGTATTATGCTAAGGAGTGCTGTCGAATAATTTTTGTTTACTGCTGTTTTGAAATTTATAAAAAATGATTCGAATAATTAATTTGATTCCTATATAATGCTAATTTTCTTTGATATACAGGGCATTTTACATCTCTTGCAGAGTGGTGACTTTTCTCTTTCTTATGCTTCATTTTTATACAGTTTGGACATACCAATTCTTGTGACATACAGTCTTTTCCAGCACCACCACACTTATGACAGCATGTTTTCTCTTTGCATAGGTGCCCAAACCCAGAACAGTTGAAACAAAGCGCTAAATTAAGATGTTCTTGTAGACAAACTTTGACAAGGTCTAAGTTGACTAGCTTTTTCTCTATAAACCATTTTGCAATATCGGGTTGCGCTTGTAAAATCAAATTTTCTTTAGCTTGATTCCTGCATTCTTTTTTGGTGATAACCTTTATTTTGCTAGCAATATTTGTTAATGACAGGTCAGTTTCAATCTGACTATTAAGCCTAACTAGTTCTTCAATAAATTCCGGGTCAGTAAAGCCTTTTTGAATTCCCGTGATTACAAACATTGGGTTGGGATTTGGAATGTCTTTGATATTAATGTTGGTTTTATTTTCGAGTGCCACTTTTAATTTTGATTGTTGAGATTTATTGCAACTCTCCACCAATACTGCTCCACTTTTAAGATACCTCACATTTTTAAAGCCTCCATCTATATTATTTAGAGCGATTTCCTTTTTTAGTAGATTAGCTTTTTCTTTTGGGTCTGATATATTTTCCACTCTAATTACTGTTTCTAACCTTTTTGTTGTATCTGGAGTTTTCCAATTTACATCTGCTGGTTTGTTTAATTCTGGTGTTTGTGGTTGTGATTTTTTCGCAGCTGTAGCATACGACACTTTGGAGACAGTGCTTTTAAAATCTAACTTTCGTTTATGTAGTCCTCTTTTTCTTTTTTGCCAAGTCTGTATGCCATGATACTAATTATCTTTTGCATGTTGGCCTCGGCGTTCCTAACCAGTTCTCGATCCTTCTTTTGGGTCACCATTTTCTAGCTCCTTATTTGTCGCCGACTTTATTTTCTGTGATTCTCCGTACATTTCCAAAATCAAATTTTCGGTACTATTATTGAAAATACTTTTATTTACAACATAAACACGAAATTTTACAATTTTTTGAAATGAGCCATGCGGCCCTTGTGTACAGTTCGACGGCTGCTTGGAGAGAGAGAGTTAATTGCAGCGTTGTCATGTCCTTTATACATATTATGCCTGAATATGCCGCCCGCCTTGAAAGGACGCAGTTCTTTCAAAAAATTAAAACAAATAAAAGGAATAACATGTAAAAGACAAAAAAGGCATGCTGCATGTACAGTTTCATACAACAGAAGTTATAAAATTTGAAGTATTACTAAAAATAAATATTAACTGCAGGTAACATTGGTTTACATGGATACATTATTAATTTATTATAGATTAACTGCTTCACCATAAGTTACCATACGTTCAGCAGAATCCTAAATCTAAGTTTTAACATAACTTGTTTATTACTAAATCTTAAAGTTAACGTTTATCTGTTCCTTTTATTTTCATTAACAATTCTCACTTCGTTTATTATGATCAACAGTCTATTGGCAAAACACAAATACGGTTGAGCGCTCTTTTTGTTTCATTACCGCGCACTCTCAGTGTCACTACCCTGGTAAGTCCATCTGGACCTGGATGCATAGCTGTGACGCGTCCAAGGGGCCAATGAAGCGGAGGAGCCTTGTCATCCTTGATCAAGACCAGAGATCCAACCTTTAACATCTGGTGACAGTTAGTTCTCCATTTCTGTCGCATCTGTAGCTCGTTCAAATATTCTAGCTGCCATCTAGGCCATAGTTGCTGAACTATAAACTGTATGGATTGCCATTTGTCAAGACGATTCTCAGGAACGTGGGTGAGATTAAACTCTGGCAGCATTGTTAAGGTTCGTCCAACCAAAAAGTGGGCTGGCGTTATCATCGGGATCGCTAGACATCGGGCAAAGTGGCCGAGAATTCAATATACCTTCCACCTGACACAACAATGTACTAAATTCTTCAAATGTCATCGATTTACAACCCATGATTCTTTTTAAATGAGACTTAATGCTCTTTATTCCTCCCTCCCATAAACCCCCGAACGTAGGAGAACTTGCAGGAATAAAATGCCAGTTAAGACCCTGAGATATACCTTCAGAATTATTCTCCAAAAATTCATAAACAGCACTTAATTCTTTGTTCGCTCCTATATAGTTAGAGCCATTATCAGAATAAATATTAAAAGGATTTCCCCTTCTGCTAATAAATCTTTTAATGCTTGCCAAAAATGCATCTGTTGAAAGGTCCGACACCAGTTCAATATGGACGGCCTTGGTGCACATGCAAACGAAAAGACAAATATAAGCTTTCGTCAGTTTAGCGCCTATTGTTTTTCGATCTTTAATAAGAAAGGGACCACCATAGTCAGTACCCACATTTTGAAATATAGAAAAAGCATTCACCCCACTATGAGGTAAATCACCCATTAAATAGTTCAAGACCTTTGGCTTAGCCTTAAAGCAGCGTACACATTTGTTAATAACATATTTACAACTTCGAGCCGAAATAGGCCAATATTTTTGTCTTATTGAAAAAATAAGTTGTTGAGCACCACAATGAAGCAAACGTTCATGTTCATTTATTAAAATTCGTTTCGTCAAAACATGATTATTTGGCAAAATAATCTGGTGTTTGCTACTAAAAGGAATATTACTATTTTTTAAACGACCACCAACCTATAGTAGCTCTTCATGAATAAAAGGATTTAACGAAATAATTTTACTTTTATTTTGTATATCTTTATTATTAATAAGATTTTTATATTCGTGTAAAAAACATTCTTTCTGAACCGATTTTATTGCTAGTGTTAGAGCTGCTTCGATTTCAGATGGTTTAAGTAAGCCATTTTTTCTTTCCGATAAATTGGCTTTGCAATTATTTAGAATTCGTAAAATATACCCTAATACTCTTAAAAATCTACCAAAAGAAGAAAAACGGTCTAACAAATGATTAATTAAATTGAAATTATTCGCAGCCACACAAGCCACAATTTTTGCTTCCGGTACATTTTGATATTGTTCAAAATTTTGAATATTCCATTCACTGCTGGTTTGAAGCAGCCATTTTGGCCCAAACCACCATAAATCATTGTTCATTAAATTATCTACAGAAACTCCCCGAGATAATAAATCTGCAGGATTGTGTTCCGATCGAACATGATTCCAGTAACTAATATTTGTCAAATTTTGTATTTCTTGCACTCGATTTGCGACAAATTGCTTCCATTTACTTGGTTCTTCTCTAATCCAACATAAACAAATTGTGGAGTCTGTCCAACAATAAATATTATCTAGCGGTATGTCTATATAATCAGTGACCCTTTTTAATAAATTAGCTAGTAGAACTGCCGCACAAAGCTTTAATCGCGGAAGGCTCACAACTTTTAACGGTGCAACTCGTAACTTTGCGCATAGCAAATTAGATATGTAGTGGCCCGATGATGTCAAGCATCTTAAATAAATACAGCAACCATATGCCTTAGTAGAAGCATCACTAAAACTGTGCAATTCAATATTAATATAATCTGAGATACTTGCGTGACGTAGTATTTTTAAATCATTTAAAGATTCTAAACTGCGATGAAAATGTACCCACTTGTCATTAAAATCCTGCGGTAACTCTTGATCCCATTCAAACTTTCTTTTGCACAGACCTTGCATAATTAATTTTGCATTTATCACAATAGGGCCAAGTAGTCCTAATGGATCATATATTTGGCAGATTACAGAAAGAATACTGCGCTTATTCCATTGACATGGTTGAATAGTAAAATCAATATTAATCTTATATCTGATAACATCATTCTGCGGATCCCAATATATTCCTAATGTTTTGTTTTGCTCACCTATTGGAAGTATGGCAACATCTAATTGATTATTAATTTTAAAATTTTTCAACATATTTGAGTCATTGCACAGCCATTTGCGTAATTCGTAACCTGATTTAGCTAAAATATTCGAAACATCCCTTTGTGTTTTAATAATTTCATGTTTAGAGTCCGAAGAAGTTAGCAAGTCATCCATATAGAAATCGCGCCTAATTATTTTGGCGGCTAATGGATAATCATTTTGATTATCTTCCGCAACTTGCAATAAGCTCTTAACAGCAAGATATGGCGCAGACGCTGTGCCATACGTGACTGTATTTAACTCATAACATTTTAATTCCTCACTTTGATCTGCACGCCAAATTATCTTTTGAAACTGACGCTCATCCTTGTCTACTAAAACTTGACGATACATTTTTGATATATCACTACTTAGAACAAATTTATGTAAACGAAATCTTATAAGAATTAAAAATATGTCTTGTTGAAGTGGTGGACCAATATACTGTACATCATTTATAGAAAGACCTGAGCTTGATTTTCCGGAACCGTCAAAAACTACACGGCATTTAGTAGTCAAGCTAGACTGTTTTACAACAGCATGATGTGGCATGAAATATCCATTCTCATTATTAAAATCTACTTCAGACATATGTCCTAAGTCAATATACTCTCTCATAAAGTTAACATATAGCTCCTTTAGTTCTGCATTTTTGCTTAACCTTTTTTCTAGCAAATCAAATCTATGCAAGGCCATAGTTTTAGAATCACCTAATTCTACTACTGAATCCTTAAATGGGATTTTAACTATATATCTTCCCGAAATATCTTTTTTAACAGTTTCTCTAAAATAATTTTCACAAAACATTTCTTCATTTGAAAATATTTTTTTAACTGAACCCAATTCTTCGATTTCCCAGAACTTTACTACTTCCTTATTCACTGAATCGTTGAAAGTATTCAACATTAAAAAACGTAAACGAATCTTGACGGTCTAATGAATTAAGTTACAAATTCCCCGCGATTACCCAACCAAATTTAGTATTTTGGAGAATTGGCATATTCGGACCCAATTTCTTCCTGCCCGATATTAAGACTGACCAAAAGATACTAGATCCAAGCAACAAATCTATATCACTAGAAACATTAAAATTTGGATCTGCTAATTTCAAGTCTGATGGAATTTTAAGAATGCCTCTATTAAAAGACCTAATCGGTAACTTTCCCGTAATACTAGGAATAACCAAACCATGAGTCTTAACAGTAAAATCTCCTTTGCAAGAATGTAACGTAATCTTAATTTCATTATTGATCTTTGCCAAGGCCTCTCCTACACCTTTAACTACATGTTCTACCTTTTTGCATTCCAAACCTAACTTTCTACAAATTCTCTCAGTAATAAAATTACTCTGAGAGCCGCTATCCAATAGGCCACGACAAACAACCGACTTATTCCCGTTTACCACGCGTACCAAAACCGTCGACAATAAAACCTCAGAAAGCTCACAGGAGCTGGCAACACCGACGCCTTGCTGTGACGAGGTATGATGGCAGGCAGAACTATCCCGCTCGTCGTTTGTTTCTTCCTCGTTTTTATCGCTCTCGCCGTTTTTATCATTTCCACCAGTGCTAGATTTTTTAATATTTTGGTTATCTGACGAATTCAAATGCAATAACGAATTATGTGGTTTGTGACATTTAATGCATTTTTGCAATTTACACTTCCACGTAGGATGTGAATCCCTTAAACAATTTAAGCATAAATTAAGTCTTTTTGCAGCCGAAATTCTGTCAATTACATTTAATTTTAGAAATGCATCACATTTATAAATTGGATGCTCTTTCTGACAAAAATAACACTTAACATTTGAACGTCCTTCAACAGAGGCAAAACTACGACTACCAGCATTACGACCTCTTGCTTTATTATTTAAACCATTTGAAGATATTTGAAGCTTTTCTAACATTTCGCATTTTTCTTTAAGAAAATTATTTATATCCTTCATACTAGGTAAATCATTTTCATGCTTAAAACATTCCCACTCTCTTCTTGTGGTAGCATCAAATTTAGAACACATTATAAAAATAATTATACTATCCCAACTTTGTGTTTCTAAGCCTAAACTATTTAACGAACGTAAATGTTTTGTCACGTTATCAAACAAATTTCTTAATTCAGAATATGATTCGTGAGTGATACTAGTCAGTAGTGGTCAAAAATTGCTTTCAAGTGGTTATGAATGATTAATTTTTTATTCTCATAACGCTCTGCCAACATTTGCCAAGCTATTTTGTAATTAACCGACGAAACCTCTATTGATTTTATTATTTGTTGAGGATCCATTTCAAGGGATGACCTTAAATAATAAAATCGTTGAATATCAGTAAGCGAGTCATTATTGTGCACCAATGCAAGAAAACAATCTTTATACTCAAGCCATGGATCAAAGTGGCCATTAGATATAGGTAACTTAATAGGTGGCAATTTAACCAATGCCTGAATATTATTAACTCCCTTATCTGACCTTCCACCCTGAACTGAGTCACCATCAACAGATACACTCTCTGAGTTATTTTTGATTTTAAATTCTTCGCAAAATGATTGCATTGAACTAATAAGTTCAAAATATGATGCCTCAAAATTGATAATATCATCATCGTTACTCTCTCCTAATAATTCAATTTGTCCTTGAATGTCATGGAATTCATCATACAAAGGTGAAACTTTTTCTAACCGTAACTGAACTTCTGTAATTAACCTACTACCAACTTCGCCCCTACTTACAGTATCAAAATAGGTTTTAATCCTAGTAAGTTTCCCTTTAACCATCCCTCTTTTTACTGTTAAAACCCTTAATTGCTCTTCAGCCATTGTTGCTCAGAATAAAAGATATAATTGAACTATTTATAATTGCCACTTACCAGTGGTGGTAAAAACTCTCGTACCGACACCGGCCGCGTTGCTATACGATTCCCGATACACAGCACTGAATGTCGCACTAACCTCGCTTTATTTTAAAGGACGTTTTACCTTAATATTTCGCTTATCCGGCTCGAAGGACCATCAAATTATGTATAAACCTCGGGCTAATCCATGATGATTGACCATATTCCTTGAAAATACTTTTATTTACAACATAAACACGAAATTTTACAATTTTTTTAAATGAGCCATGCGGCCCTTGTGTACAGTTCGACGGCTGCTTGGAGAGAGAATTAATTGCAGCGTTGTCATGTCCTTTATACATATTATGCATGAACAATTATACTCGATTTTTTGAGGTTCATGTTGCGAAACTCGGTTGCATTGTTTTTTACCTTCGTTTCCACATTCTTGACTTTTCTCTGACCGTATCCTATTATTTTTGGTGTTTTCTACGTTTTCAAATTTATCGCCTTCATTCTGACTCGTTGGCTTTTCATGTATTGGTGGTGTACGCAGAACGTTGCTTTTTAATGTAAATACATTTTCATAATTATTCATGTCATTATACTCTAAAATGCCTGGACTATTAGTAATCTCTGAGGTATGTTCGCTCTTATCTGATTTACTTATCACAAGTTGTTTTTGTCGTTCCTTTTTTACATTTCCAGTGTGAACAACTAAAGATTTCTTTATTTCATTTGCAGGAATATTTAAATCGTCCACGGAAAAACTACGCGTTTTTTTCCGGCTGGGTAAGAGATATTCCCTGTTTACGTCGGCTTTATGATCGATAACCACCACTATTTTCACCCATCACAAATTTAAGTTTTGTTTACTCACTAAAACACTAAAAAAACGCGATTTATTCAGGAGCTATCTATATAAACACGTCTAAAATATAAACACATCCATTACTTAGCTATATAGTTAGGGTAGTAAGTAGTAAGTAACACAGTTGAGCAAACATTTAAGTAAAAAAAAACTAGGATTGTATCAAAATATAGCAGGAGAGGTATTCTTTTTAAGTTAATATTCTTTACCAGGGATTTCAGTATGAGCAGATAATAGCAAAACAAAACTTAAAAAGAACGATATAGTTTTACAGTACAAAAATTTCGTCCAGCCATTTACTCCACTGTGATGTCACTCGAAACAAGATAATCCATGACAAGTGCATGAACATACTGTCACGGCTAGCGACCATCCGTATGTTTTCATGCTACCCTATGCAACTAGTTTGCCGCGCCTGCTGATGTTCTGTTATTTTTCCGATATAGTGCGGCTGGGCCGAATATAATACAGAAGCGGGCGGACGAGATATATACGACTGGATATAAATAGGCGCAGAACGCGTGTTGCAGTTAGTTAATCATTGAGTGTTGAGAATTGCAAAGATCTATTAGTTGAAAAATTATAAGAGTAACCTAGTGTGTTTAATTGTATACAGTTATAAAGAATAAAGATAGTATTATTTTAAAGTAGTAAAAGTTGTGCTTTTGTCAGAACCCACGGAAAAACGTAACAATACTGTTTTTATTGGGCATGCTTTTGGCACATTTTTAGCATTTACCCAACGACTATGAAAAATACAAGAGCAAAGCGAATATTTTCAACATGTTGATAATTTAATCGAATCCGAGCCCTATAACGAAATCTCAAGGAATCCATTATCTAAGATGGTAACATAAGTTAAAAAACTGTGAGAGGTAACCCGTGTATTTCAATGACACTCTAGATTGCAGTTTTATAAACGTATGCAATTATTCCAATATGAATTCTATTTGGGGATTATTTAGATAACTTGTTTCAAAACATAAATATATATTTAGAAATAGGTAACTGTAAAATAAAAATGAATGTAATAATAACGAAACATTAAATTGATATGTTTTACGCAAAAATACAAACCTCTTCATAATCAGCGTCATCTTCATTTTCATCGTCGTCATTGTCATCTTCATTGTCGCCCATTTCTTCATCATCATCTAATTCGGCGAGCAAAGTAGGAGCTCTACAGGACTCCAAGAAATCCTCTAATGAAACTTGTTCGCTATCACTGCTAGTAGATGTAAGGCTCATGGTTAGTGCTTGGCTCAGACCCTGAACTGTCCCTGAAAATTCACATTTTAATAACTCATTAACCTCTACAACTAACGAAAACATTAAAATAATCATGCAACTGAATTAATTATTACTGCCTTTACATTAGGCATGTACCAACAGAACCCTATAAGTGTTTTATATTCACGTAGAAATTAACGATATATTTAATAATTACATAAAAATCAATAAATTATGCATTACTTCAGATATTAAATTCTGACAAAAAGTCAAAATATGAAACGGCGTGGATTTTCGTCGGTTTTATTTAGGAGTGGTTACAATATTATGTGGTAACGAAATATAAGCTATCATATCATATATCAATCTATTCCGCTCCACTAAAGTATATCTATTTATCAATGGTTTTCAATGTTCAGTATATTGATCGGCAGTGACACCTATCTGTGAATGGATATATTTCGCACAGTCAACTACTTAAGGAGAACAGGTACGCAGATTTCTAATATCCATAATTCGCGAATTCGTGTAATTACAGATTTCTTTGTCAAGTGATGTCATCTGTACGGAAACGGGCTTATCTTGTATAGTTGGTAATGAAGGACGTAGTGCATTGTTCAATAGCTGTAAAATTTGCATGTAATCTACAATACATTGCTACATTTAGCGTATGTTGAATGTGTCCTTAGTTTGACGCCGGGTTTCCGATAGCGTGATAAAACTGCCCAATGAGAGCATTGAAAACCGAAATAGGTAGAACGTACACGAAGTGTGTCATCTTGGTGAGAGCGTCTGACGCGGTAAGTGATTAATTTTCTAATCTCAAAATATTTTATTCATTCCGCGTATTTTTCAATAATCTTTTCATTTTTCAAATCTATAAGTAATAATTGATTCCAATTCACTTAATTATATTTGGCTAAAGCGAGAATTTAGCATTTTTATATTGCACTTTCGAGTGATTTCAACAATCTTAATTTTTTATGGTGACCTTTAGGTTTGAATACCGTTTTTTTTTGTGGATAATTGCGTATCTTATTGGTCAAATTCGTGTAATTTGATAATGGTTTAATCCAAATATATAGAGAACGTAATTATTTCATCGTTTAGTGGTCATACATATGATTTTACATTTTTTCATTTAAATTGAACAGTATTACCCAATGAATAAAGAATAGGAAGGAAGGAGCAAACTACATATTGACATTAGACCGGAATGGTTCTTGCATATGGCGACCCAGATTACCAGTGGCGTCTCCTAAAACGATTGCACAACAAAAAAATAAATACTTATACTATGTATTTATATAGTTTTGTTGTTTATTACTTACTGGTACAGTGATCTCAAAAAAAGTTATAATTTATAAATATTGCCAACATATACAATAAAAATACGTGCGTTTTTTGCGGATCATATAAATGTTTTAACTTTGCTAGATACTTTAGGTATAATCGAAATATAAAAATTAAATTCCTTAGGAAAAATTTCACATGTGTAAACTTCATTTTATTAGCTAAATACCTATGTAAAGAAATCTTGGGAAAATACCAAGAAAAAGTGGTGTGTGAAAAAGTTTTGTTTTCCCTATAATATGCTCTATATTTCCCATTAATTTTTTGGAAAAATATACCTGTTTTCTAAGTTAATAGGTAAAGTGAAGTTTTAAATAAATAACATCACCAATTGACAATTATTCTAAATTACTAATTTCTAATTCTACTGGTTACGAGGTATGTAAAAAGGAGCACTTAACCGAAAAAGAAACGCAACTTTCTGTTTTTTTTTTCGATAATTTTTGTATCTAAATGTAAATGTAAACATATAAGTTTAGGCACCTGAAATTTACATACAGAAGTTTAATTTTCATGTTTTAAATGGAAAAGTATCAAACATAACGTTAAAAATGTTATCCGTTAAATCCTATAGCTTGCCTTTAAAATAACACTGAAATATCTAATAAATTAGTCGGCCTTAAGATATTTTGTAAAATTGTCTGTAAATTGTTGTCATTTACAATTTTTTTTTGGGATTTCTCTTTCTAGTAATTCTTTTTTAGTACTTAAACGACTGAGTAAATAAAATAAAAACGAATTTTTGCAAATTTGGGGTTGCATTCGTTTGAAATAAGGCACGACAGTATAGTATATTATATTATATGACTCATTCTGACGTTATGTTTGGGTGCTTCCTACGTTTTGATGGTATTTCTTGTGTATAAAGCTATTTTTTGCGATTTACTTTCAGTTGGAACATTGTTTATTTCTTTAGTAATATTATTGTAGATATTGCGTTAATTCATATAGTGTTTAATTAGATATTTAGTGGTAAATGTGTGTATTTTGGATTAAAGAAGCAAAGTAACCATGATTAGTTGTGCAGCTTGTAGCCCTTCTAAAACTCCAACAAATCCAGAACTTGGAATAACATTTCATCGGTAAGTAGGTACCTACTTTACCTCTTATTTTTCTGGTTTTTACCATTTAATAAAGCAAAATAATTATAAATTGTCTAATTGTTAACAAATAGGTGACAGATCTAATTATGGGCGTACCCGTAAAAAAATATGCCATTAAGAATCAATTTTTGCAAGAACATTGGACAGTGCTAAAAGTAATAAATACTTTTCTTTTATACTTGACATGTTAAAGTTTATACTGCCAATAAACTGCTAAAATTAGTTATTTGAATATATTTGAGCATTTGAAATGCAAAAATAAGCAAAATATGGTTAGATAATAATGGGGTAGTTTTAAAGTGTGCTTCTTATTAAAAAAAAATATATATCTACTACCTAATTTTATTGAAGAAGCACCCTTCAAAACTAACGCACTATTCTCTAACCATATTTTGCTTATTTTTGCATTTCAAATGCCCAAATATATTCAAATAACAAATTTTAGCATTTTATTGGCAGACTAAACTTTAATATGTCAAGTATAAAAGACAAGTATTACTTCCACTATCCAATATTCTTGCAAAAATTGATTTTTAATGCTATATTTTTTACGGGTACGTCCATGATTAGATCTGTCACCTATTTGTTGACAATTAGACAATTTAAAATTTTGCTTTATTAAATGGTAAACAAACAGAAAAATAAGGGGTAAAATACCTACTTACCGATGAAATGTTATTCCAAGTTCTGAATTTGTTGGAGTTTTCGAAAGATCACAAGCTGCACAAGTCCAAAATACACACTTTTACCACTAAATATCTATACAAACACTATATAAACACTATATGAACTAACGTAATCATCTACAATAATATTACTAAACAAATAAACAATGTTCCAAATCAAAGTAAATCGCAAAAAATAGCTTTAAACACAAGAAATGCTATCAAAACGTAGGAAGCACCAAAACATAACGTCAGAATGTGACATATTATGGTTCCTACGCAGCCTCCTCGATGTCTCAGGAATTCGTCGCACGTATTAAGTATCAAACGGCGCACAAGCTCCTTCCTTTCTCTTCTTTATTCTTTGGTATTACCATATAATTATTATCACTTACCGTGTCACGCTTTATCAATGATGTACCGATATTAATTTACATATATGAGAAGTTTATGTACATGTGTGTAAATTTACCTGTTTTTTTTTTCTTTACCGTTTATCTACGTTCCTATCTCAAGGCGAGATAGCGATTATCTTATCTTTATCTTTGATTAATTGAGACGTAATTTACGTTCAATTATTGTTTATGTGCCAAGGGCCATATTTATAGATTAAGTAACAGAAACTACTTATCTGGAGTTATAAGACTCGTTTAAAGAGAGGTTGCACCTCGTTTTTTCTATTTTTTGAATTATCGTTTATGTGCCAAGGGCCATATAAAAAAAGTAATAGAAATTACTTATTTTGAGTTATAATAAGGGTCATTTACCTCGATTTTCTTATTTATCGTAAAAGTCTAGTTATCTTCTATTGGAAGTTGCAGGGAGCCACTATTTGGACAAGTTTCATAATTTTCTTTTGAACCTTAAATTTTAATTATAGATTCTTTTGCATTTCATATCTTAAAGTAAAGAAAGGAAGTATTTTGAGTAACAGTAATTATTTACGGTTGCTTAACCACAGTTATCTATAATTTTTGCTCAACTTAAAATTGTAATTTAAGTTCTGTTTATACCTGCTGTAACCAGTAAATTTCCAAATTGTCATTGTTAATACCTCCTGTATGATAGTCCAACTGAGGTCCACAGGATATGTCCCTGAATAATTAGTTAATAAGCAGTATTAGTTGGTCTAAGACCTTTATATCTTTTTTCCTATGTAAATTTGAGACGAAGACACCATCTACAGCTTTGCCGTGCAAACAAGTAGGAGCGCCCACTAGGATTATCTGTAAGACCTGGATACGCCTATAGCGGGTGAGCTTAGGTACAGGCAGAAGAGGTTTCCAGTGGATATCCTAACCGATCGCATGGTTACAAATAGCTGAGCGAAGTTATCGCATGGTTACAGATAACTGAATGAAGATAGGTAATATTTCTCAGAAGAAAGATCGTTTGCTTAAATCAACTTTTTGTTATAATTAAATTTTTTGATCGTTTACATTGATTCTCATTTACATTGCTAGTTAATTTATTCCAAGCCAAAACTTTAATAGTTGTATTTACATCTGGTTATATAGATTTTACTATATTTTTTTTTAAGCTTTATCATCTTGTAAATTAGTTGTTAAATTAATATATATTGTTTTTAGAAATATTTTGTTTAATTTATTGTAGGATCGATCGAGTTCTTTAAGACGCGAATTAATTTTTAATGTTCTTATCTTTATAATTCTTGATATCTTAATATTTATTTTTTATTTACATTGTCTCAAGGAGCTCTGGCGCCCACAATATAATAAAAAAATAGTTAGTGAAAGAGAGAGGGTGTAAGTTACACCCTCAGTGACAAAGAATCTCATATTTAAATAAACTAAATAAATTAATTTTCGCTTTATCCTTACAAATTGGCGACTGAGCTAGAAATTCATTACAACGTAACGCCTAATTAATTTAAATTAAAAATAATTAAATACTTTTTATTACAAAGTGGCGCCAATGCCATACATAATTAATTAAGTAATATTCACCTAATTTCGTTATAATGTATTTAAAACTGTTTTCGTTATTTTTCACGATTATCCCTTTTTTTTGACAAATTTAAAATTCGCTTTAATGTTATTCCGTTTACCCGAAAAAACTAAATTATTCAAAATATGCATATACATGTCTGTTGAATTATACGTAAAAGGCATAAACAAATGGATTCCATCGTTTATTTTCAAATGCATGATAGGTCTCCTTGAAGAATCCCCTGAAATATTAATCTAAAGGGTGTAACAAATTCGTTTATCGGAATCTCGTAAATCATAGGAGATACAAACTCAGCTAAATGCAAAGTTGCGGATTTAGTGGCTCATTAATGTGCCTCTTCAAAAATCTTTTTTATAATTTTTGACTTTACCTGAAGGCATTATTTAAAACAAATTTCACATTCGCATTACCATTTTTTCTCCTCTATAAGGTGGTATCCTTAGAGTTCAGATACGACGTTTCGTCATGGAGGGACCGACACTAACTTTTTCTAACACGCATTTTTCTAACTGTATTTTTTATTTAATTTTTAGAAGCTTTTGATTTCCCAAAACCAATCCTGTATCACACTTAGCCGTTAGAGCTAACACATAAGGAGTCAAGAAGTTCACACCGTCTCTGGTCAACGCATTAGCTTTTATGGGAAGTTCCTAATTAGATTTTTCGATGATATATTTTTCGTTTTGGGAGATCGAAAACTTCCAAAAAAATACAGGTCCATATTTAAAAAATAAATAAATAAATGATGGATCCTTCATGGTGAATTGTCGCATTTCAAGTCTAAGGATGCCACCTTATAAGAGAGAAAAAATGGCAATGAGAATGTAAAAATGGTTTTAAATGATTTCTTCAGATAAAGCCAGGAAAAAATCAGAAAGATTTTTAATCAAAAATCGCAAACACGCAAGCAAGATTGTTAACGCTCTAAAAGGCATATTAACAGGGTACTAAATCCGCAACTTTACCCTCATTTAACTGAATTTGTATCTCTTACGGTTTGAGACATCCTATTGGAAAATACCTTTTGAGGCAGGTCTATTTCTAAAATAACGTGTGTCGCCGATGTATATTCTCTGCCAATATTCTACAGTGGTGTTCCAGCCAGTTATTTATCTATAATTTAGTTTAAAATCCTGAACAATTACACAACACGGCAACCGCGCAAAATGAACTTTAAGAGCCATGAGCAGGCAAAGTTAAATAGCTCTGTACGAATACAAATAAAAGTCAAGTTTAAAGTTTTGATTTGGGCTTTCAATTGCTAGCAAATTTAAGACACAGTCCCTAGTTACAAACATGGTCCATTACGAGCCGCATGGAGACAAGTGAACTAATATAAGCAATATTTCCAATTGAACGTTGTGATTTCGTGAAAAAGCCTTCTTTGTTTTGCCGGCGCCAGATGATTCAGTCCGGGTGCACCGGGATTTCGGCGGCAATTATAAAAGGGTTCTGGCAAAGCAGGTCAAGTAACAGCAATAATTCATAGACTCTAACCAATCTTGGCAAGTACAACTTTCCGCTTTTCATAGTCTCATCCATAGACTTTTCAGCTTTCCCCTAGACTCGGCGAGTTTCCAAAAAGAAGTATCCATTATCAAACAGATTGCAATTAATAACGGTTATAAGATCGCTTTGATTGACAAATTAATAAAGAAAAAACAGAAGAATATTTTAACTAAACAATTTTATAACCCTACATTAGAATTAGAAAAGGAGCCGTTCAAATTTCTCAATTATATTCCGACAATTACAGATAGTTTCAAAAAAATTAAATAAACGTGGCTGTAAAACAATTCAGGTTAATAAGAATAATCTAGGGAGAAGACTAATAAACAATAAAGACAAAATTGACAAACAATCTAAATCTGGTGTTTACAAAATAAATTGTGTGAACTGTGAAGCTGTATACGTAGACTGATCGAAACTTAAATATTAGGATTAAAGAACACAAAAAATCAATTTTACATAATATTAAAAACTCTGGCTTAGCAAAACATTGTATAGAAAATAACCATTTTATAGATACGACGAATGTCAAACTTTTACACACGGAAACAAAAAGCAAAAGGCTGAACCTTTTGAAGTACCTAGAAATCCAAAGTCACAAAAAACAGACGTTTTAAATAAGAACGACCAACTGACCTGCTCTTTAAACACCTGTATAATTGACAGTGCAATAAAAACAAAATATCGTCAGGCGGTTTAGTAGGGTATAACAATTTTAGATTTTAGTATTCAACTACTCTTGATAAAAGCCTCATCAAGCCGAAACAAATGTAGAGAAAAATATCTCATTAAATTATTTTGAAACATCTATAAAAGCAGTGTACTAATTATCCCTAGTATTATTATTCAACGATGTTTCACAAGGATCCTACCGCCGAAACTATTCATTGATATAAAGTCCCTAAAAATCCCTAACGACCTAGACCTTGCAGATGATAAATTTAACAAGCAGAGATCCATTGAAATTCTTATCGGGTATGATCTGTTCTAGAAGTTGCTAAGATCTGACAGAATATAATGCAGTAAGAATAATCCGATTCTTCAGAACACCGAATTAGGGTGCGTCGTGGCTTGTCAAGTAGGGGGAACTTGGGCAAACTGTACCTAAAGCAAAACAGCATGCAATTTGAGTCCATTTTAGTAAAATGTTGGGAGATTGAGGAGTTTAACAGTGGAACCAGTTCAAGGACGAACTAACCAGTTTAAACGCGTTAGTAATCGAGCGTCATGTTGTGTTTCAGAGGGCCAAGGCAATTGATTTACATGGCTTATCCGATGTATTTGAGCGAAGTTTACAGTGCCTGTTATACGCGCGCAATACTGATGAAAACGGGGAAATGCACGTAAATCCTTTATGTGCGAAATACAAAGTATCGCCGATAAAAACCCAGAGCATACCTAAATTGAAATTATGCGCCGCGTTGCTGTTCGCTCGTCTACCAGCTATGGTTAGAAATTCCTAACATCTTAAGTTGGACAATTGTCTATTTTGAACACACATCGATAACGCTAGCATGGGTACAGACAAGCCCTAATTTGCTGAAGGTTTTTGTAGGAACTAGTCGCAGCTATACAAGAGTTGACTGAAAACCAAGAATGGAGGCATGTACTCAAACAAGATAATCCAGCGGATTATGTATCTAGAGGTTTGTCTCCAAGTCAAATTTTAGTTTCGGATATGTGGTGGCACGAACCTGCATTTTCAAAATTATTGCCATCAGAATAGCCCACATTACGTTGCAAGGTAGAACATCTTCCGGAATTAAAACTACAGTCAACAATCGCGATCCCGACAAGCGTACTAGGCGAATTTCGTTTTGACAAATTTTCTAACATTTGTACCGCCTATATGCTAAGGTTCAAGAATAGCTATATGAAACCAGTTTCTAGTCGAGCAAAGGGTCCGCTTAGCAGGTCTGAGTTGAATTATGCAAAAAGACCCTAGTTAAGGTTAAATGACATTTTTAGAGAAATAATTCCCTTTGTTAGTAGGAGTGCTGGGTTTCCGCATTATATTTCTCTATGGCTACTATAAAGGTAGGCAAGGAAAAACAAATAATTTCATACAAACATTAGAGATGTTAATAGTTTTAAGCTTCTGAGAGGTAGGTCAAAGCGGCTAATTAAGAACGATTTTGAGAACTATGTAAATTATATAGAGAATGTAATTCCCAATGACCACAAAAAAATTTGGAATCTCGTATCCGTTGGTAGGGGTAATGAGGGAGTGCATGTGATGAATTTTAACAACAACGAGGCAAGTAATCCCTTGGACATAATTAATTGGCTTGCACTTTATTTTAAAAGCGTTTTCGTTGAATCTAAAAATATTGGAAACAACAATTATAACAATTATGTATATGATTTGTGTTGGGGAAATACCCCAACAAGTGTATTAACTTGTCATATTTCACCGGATAGTTTGGTAATAACACCCTGTATGTATGTAGTATGAATGAGCCATAATTGATCCACGAATAGATTTATTTCACCCCAGGTAAACGGAAATTTGTGCATTTAAAGTAGCATATTTCAGTTCTTCATTACGATCCTTTAGTCCCAACCTGGTTTGTTGGTATAATAGAGTCCGTCATATGCCCATATGCGGCACTCTCTCGAACGCAAAATGACACTCCGTCAATTCAATCGTGTTTAATCGTTTCCAATTTAAAACATATACGTGTCTTCGTCAGTGTTCAGTAAACCACGTGTCAAAGAAAGAAGGAAGATGCTTTCACCTCAAATGAAACCCACGCGGATTTTCCCGCGAATCCCTACTTATTTTGGTCTGCCGGACTAGCTATAGACAAATTAGATTTCAGTCAGTGCGTAGCAAACACTCAGCCGTGATGCGTCGGTCTTTGCACCGCTCCGCATGATTTTCGCGCCGAAAAACATCTAGCCCTGTCCTAGCCCTGTTTAAGGCAATTAATTAGTGTTTCGCTCATTTGGTTAGTTATTTTCGTGTACTACATCAGTCCAGCTCTCTAGCCTCTAGCAGTGCAGTTTAGACTTTCAATCGATCAACAGCGCAAGTTCTGTTCTCGTCTTCGCGCCAAAAGGTCACCACACGCGTTTTGGCAATTTCTCCGTTAATATGTACAAATATTAGAAAATATTTAGTGCACCTCAGTTATCTTTGTCCTCCTTTGGTCAGTTTAACCCAATTCCTTAAAGCCAAAAGCGACGTGGCGTTGTTGCTTCCCTGTAGTTGAAGAGAATCCGTAAAATGGCGGTACCGAATTGATAGCCCAAGTTGTGCCTGTACAAGTCAATTTAAGGATTCAAAGTGAGACCCCTGGCTGATTAGAGTGAAGTAAAGGATTGGAAATTAAGGTATTCTGTAAGAAAGAAAGGTGCTAGATTGAAAGTATAAAAGTTCATTTCATTTAAAGTCAGAAAGGACAAACATATTTCAGTTTTAAATTGCATAATCAAGAAAGAAATAAGTAACCTGTTTGTAATATTAGTTGTATGTGTGAAAGGATGAATGCTTGAAATTAATATAGAAAATACTGTATATATTTATCATATTTAATGCAATTTACACCTGCACTATTAAAGCAAATCAAAATACGTTTCGATTCATTCTATACATAGAATCTCGCTACCCTATAGTAATACAGTTCATTAAAAGTGGTCAATTAATAACTAAGATAACACCCCCTCCTTTATGGTTTTAAGAAATAATAAAATCAATTGTTTATTCCGACCAATTTGAATCACAGTCATTTAGATGGTCTGCATTTGGAATTAGAGGAAGTTTCTGCCGCCATTCGGGAAATTGATCATAGAAAGGGTGCTGGCTTGGATGGCATTCCTTCTTTTTTCGTTAAAGGTTGTTGTAGCGATCTCTCGTATCCCTTGCTTTTGTTATATAATCAATCCTGATATTTGGAAGTTGTCTAATGTTAAGAGGCACAAACTACATCAAAACGACAACGGTCACATCAAAACTTAAATTACACTTTACATTTTATGAAAGGTTCACATAATTAAACGATTAACAAATCCTGGGGACCACGTTTTAATGGAACGACAAACAAGTCTCAGTTGACAAGTAAACCGATGACCGCAGACGCAAAAAGAAAGACGTCAAGAAATGGCGGTAGTTTTAAATTTGAAAACTCAGTAATGTATGAGAGAGGTTCGGTTTTCATATTTAAAACTACCGCCATTTCTTGACGTATAGCTTTTTGCGTCTGCGGTCATCGGTTTACTTGTCAAACTTGTCAACTGAAACATGTTTGTCGTTATGTCATTCCATTAAAACGTGGTCCCCACGTCGCTCTGTTCTTTTGGTAATCGTTTAATTATGTGAACCTTTCATAAAATGTGGTGTTATGTAAATTTTGATGTGACCATTGTCGTTTTGATGTAGTTTGTGCATCTTGTGGATATGTTCTTTTGTTCCGACTGGCAAGTGAGTGAAAAAACTTCCACCATTTTCTCTTAATTTTGCTTCAAATTCACATAAAAAAATCATCTTTTTTAATTTACAGTTCTAATTAACATCTTTTATATCTTAATAAATTCAGAATTCCAAAATTCGAATTTAAAATTCAAATTTCAATTTTATTTTTGCCACAGGTTACTCCATTTGCAATTTTTCTTTGTCCAACCCAAAATTCTACAGCACTTACTGTTTTCCACTAATGGGTGGTTCTTTTACTCACTTTGCAGGTAACACTGATGATGGCTCTGGCCGAAAGCGCTCTGTTACGCTGATTTAGATGTCCTTTTGGATTAAATTTTATGCATGGAATACAAAAGCTTTTCATTTAGTACATTTCGTACATGCACACAGCCTTCACTCTTCATTTACAGAGTACGTTAGCAGTAGTAGTAAGGTATATTATTATTCCTTTTTGTTCTATTAATATAAGAATGTTGAAGATAGTGATCATAGGTTACAGCTCACGCCCTAATGCTAGGGCTTATAAAATACCTAAACCAAAAAAACACCTTTCAAGTTCAAATAATTGTAAAGGTTTACTACTGAACTATGACACGTAGCTTAATTATTTAAACTGATGAAATCAATATTAAAAATAGAAAATATACCTGCAGTTGTCGAAATACCGGCTTGTTGGCTTCTAGTGTTATTGCTTGAAGATAAGCTGGGATAACTTTGAGCTGTACTTAATAAACCACTTGGGAAATTGCTGGACAACGCAAGCCTCACTAGACTCGAAACGGAGTTTGGCGCCCGTGGAAAGATGCTTCCTGTATTTTGGTTGTTTTGGGAATTAGTGTTTGCTATCTGAGTGTTGTTTGAATTTGAATTCCGTGCAGAATGTGTTGCTACAGTAGAACTGGATTGTCGTCGCCGGGCAAGTGCTGCGAACGTTTCTAACAAGCCTGCGAAATTCAGAACTATAATTTAGTTGGTAAGGCTGAGATTATCACAGCAAAATAATTACGGCTATTTAAGATATTAATGTATAACACTGCAAGACAATAAAATTCCAACAGAAAAATGTTGACATAGCCTAACCCAAACTAACTACATCTGTAAAATATGTAACATAATAAAGTCTAAGAGAACAAGTTTCTGTAATGTAACCAACATTTTCAAGCTATCGAACTGGCTTTCGATTCAGGATTCAGACTCCGAAAGTTAAATTCCATGATATTTTCAGCGTTTCGGGATCAAATAACTGTTTAATAGATGTTTTATTTGTTTAACTTCAACATTTGTTAACATTTCCGCCTATCTTCTGGCATTTGTTCATAAAACAAATTTTTGATATCTTTAGTGATATCTTTATTCATTTCATCGAGTACGACATCCTTCATCACATCAAAAGAATCTTTATTTATTATGCTGGCAAAAGATTGCCGTAACTCATGATTTTCTTGGTCTACATAGCGCTTCGCGGTTGCATGCGCAACACAGCTTGGTTGAGACACTTTGGTTAATCGCTTCTGTTGAATATCGTAGTGGCCACTGTGTGTAAGTTTGTAACCGATCCCAGCAAACCGCGAACTAACATACAATATCCTTTTGTTCTTTTACGAACATATTTATCAATTGTATCGTTAATCGGAGCCATTCTAAACTTATACTAAGTTATTTTTTTCTCAAGAGATTATATATTTATAGAAAAAACACCAAGCGATTCTAAAATATATTTATTACAAATATTCACGTAGCAATATATATTTCTCATCAAGTCCTCTCCAGTTGCAATGAAGTGTAACAGTCAGATTTTGCCAGTGTCAAATATTTTTGAATTTCATTTATACACCGCATTTAGGAAACAACGATGCTGTATTTTGCACTCATCGGTTTATTAATTCTAAATTTATTGATTCGATTTGCTGACAATACGCTTCAAATTGCCGCCTTTCTTAATGTAAATTAACTCTATTCTAAGTATGGGTTAACGATATATTTGTATTAGCATTACACGTTGTGACTATATTTATATATATTTTTTTTTATAGTGATAAGCGAAGCACATTGTTATTAGGATAGCTTGGCTTGACTTATATTACATTACCGTGGAACGGCCTGCGAACCGATTTATATTTTTACGAAGTCTGTTAATAAAACCCGCAAATACGCTGCATTTGACTCGTCGATTCATATTTTATTAATGGGTTGATATATTTCATCTTTTTGGAACCCCTTGGTTGCCGGACTCCAATTACCGGCTGATCATTTCTAAGATTGTTAGATCGTTCTGGGACCTCTGCTTTTAAATATATTTATCTCTTCACACGGCAGGCTGCAGTCTTGTAATGTTCGGTTGTTCGTTCCGAATAATAGGAATGGGCTATCCCTATCCTCCCGTGATTGTCGCTCTCGATTTAGATTTTTAAAGGTTTATCATTTTCGTAGGAGTATTTCCTAGCATTTCTTGAAAAATGTAATTTAGCTCACATTTGTGGCTTCTGCCGTCGTTTATGCACCTAATAAACGATAACTAAGGCGTTTATTATCTTAGAATTATTCCCTGTATCGAACTCACGAGGCTTGTTTCAGTCCATCACTACTTCTTGATCGGACGTAGGTTTTTTTTTACTCTCATAGATGGAGAAAGGCAAATTGACGAAAACGATTAAGAGTTCTTCTAGTTAGGCCGGTCGGCGAGGAGAGAAGCTTTCTGTTTGAGTGCAGTGTCAGAGACTTCACATTTAGTTTGTGATTTAATTCCGCCATTTATTGGGGATATACTGTGGTATCTCTTGGTGTTTTGACATGACCGATTTTCAGGATCTAAATACTGTACTGGTAAGCATTTTCTCTGGAATTAATTTTTTTCTATTGCTTGTGAAGAGCGTGGATGCCATGACGCTAACGGTTTTTTCCATTATTTCTAGAGGCTTTCCACGTCCGTCATATAAGACCGAGACCGTCGAATTTTCCTTAGCCCTCTCTCACACACACACACACACACTAACGAGGTAATTATTGCTACAGTTTTTGCCTAAATTAATGATTTAATTGCTTATTTGTGTTATCTTTTTTCTGTGCATGGTCCGCCATTTGCTTTGCGTCCCATTTGTTATCTTATCTACTCCATTTTATCTAATCCAAATTTTTATTTTAATGTAACTTTAATTTTGATCGCACAGGGAAGTTTATATTTTATTTTGGAGGTGATTCATACCTATCTTTTTTATTCAAGTTGTCTGTACCTTAGTATCTCTTTTATTTGCAGATGGTACCTTAGTATCTCTTTTATTTGCTGATGGTAAGTAAGGGGGCTTCGTCTAATGCGCACTGGGTTATTTCAGGGTTTTACTGGAGAGCCACAACTTTTACTGGCAGGCGAGAAGCAGGTCTTACCGGCAGGCTACCACCTTTGCTAGCAGGCCACAAGTTTACTAGCGGGCCACAACTTCGATTAGGGGGCCACAGTCCAATTATCAGCCCATATTGACACCGAGCTATCGAGACCTCGGCTAGATATTTCCCTCGGGGCCATCGAGTGGCAGTACCTGAAGTATCTATAGGTGCCCGGCGCCTCCACCAGAGTCGACGACCGGATTTGGGTATCGTACAGAAGCTTTATCTTTCGTGAATTCATTTGTTTTTTTTTCAGTTTAATATAATCGCTCTTAATTTTCCTTCTTTTAATATAAATCAAACATTGACCGCCAAGCTCTGAGATAGCTCATTAACTTTATTTTCATTTATTCACTGGTTTGTCGGACCGGTTAATCTAATTGCTCTGAATCTTCTTTCTTCATAACATAAGTCAAGCATTGATAGCCAAGCTTTCAACAGTTTTATTTTAATTTTATTTCTTTTATTAATTTATCGAGTCATTTGATTTAATTATTGTGGCCGTTCATTGCTACCTATTATTATCGCTACACATAACGTCAATTCCTTCAGGTTGAGAACTCTTTTCTATGTGTGTACATTTAAAATCGGTGCAGCTATTAGCGCACGCATACCCAGTTGCAATTAGCTTAGTTAACCTCAAAGTGATCACTTCAGTTAGTAGTATTTAGTGCATTTAGTTGTAAGGCATACAGAACCGAGTATTAATAACAAAATTGGTATCCGTACAATCACCATATTGTACCTATTAGTAGTTAAATTTAATAGTCATTTGACATTCTTTTGGTCTTTAACTAACAACATCTCCATTTAATTTGCCATTTTACTCCAGATAGATTGTTGCTGTGTTTTCAAAAAAAAAAAGAACTTAGTAGCAAATATATTGTTCCTTAAATTTCAGATTGTGTTTTCTTGCTAAGTTAAGCTTGAGTACCTTTCGATTTAATAAGCCAGCCTATATTCTCGTTTTCTTGTTAGGTTGAAATTAAGCACCTTTTCATTTAATAAGTCGGCCTAGCCATCCTGCACAACAACAGCGGAGCTTTTTCAGTTTAGTTGGATAGAACTGGTGGCGCTCTAACGACCCCAGTACTGGGGCCGGGCATTTGCAATACGACTCTCCGGGACTGGTTTCTTCTTAATTGAAAAAAAAAACTTTTAACTTCAATCAGAAAAACGTGTTGCAAACTCTTTATGTAATTCGTTGACTTATATACCCATCACTACAATAAAAACTCAAGCGAAATGTTCAAAACCAAGTTTGGCATCATGATGGTTCAGCGTCGAAAACATCAACACATTTCAATTTAAGATTTGGCATCTGTGTTGGTCATGGTGAAACAAAACCATCAACGTAGGTTTTTTTACTGTCGTAGAAGGAGAAAGGCAAATTGACGAAAACGATCGAGAGTTCTTCTAGTTAGACCGGTCGGCGAGGAGAGAAGCTTTCTGTTTGAGTGCAGTGTCAGAGACTCCACATTTAGTTCGTGATTTAATTCCACCCATTTATTGGGGATATACTGTGGTATCTCTTGGTGTTTTGACACGACCGATTTTCGGGATCTAAATACTGTACTGGTAAGCATTTTCTCTGGAATTAATTTTTTTCTATTGCTTGTGAAGCGCGTGGATGCTGTAAGCTAGTCGGCGGTGATGGCCAAGCACTCTCAACGTTGACATATGTTTGTAGTTTTACACCTTACTGTAATGCTGAATATGCTTCTGTTTTGGGACAAAAATAAGTAAAAATTAATGAAAACGCATTTCAAGGTTCAAGTATTATTGAATAAATCAAGGTGACGACAAGATTATGGAACGTCACACACACTCTGATGAGTGGGTGGGCGGAGCCTCACGTATATATGAGTGGTTGGGGAGATCTCGTTCCATCTATAATCTCCTACGACACTGTATAGAAATTCACGTAAAAATTTAAGACGATCTCATGGCAGTTATATAATAATTAAGAGAGTTTATGATCCATTTAACTTCGGAACGGAAGGTAAACTTATTATCTTGGTGGTTACTAACCTCATTATAGCATAACAAGGATATTTAATACAAGATAACAAGCATATGTAAATAAAATAAAATAAATAAAAAAATTGTAGCAAAATAAATAAATAAATATTGCTATATTGGACTCGAAAAGGACGCCCATATTATGAATTTATAGCCAAGGTTTGGGGACACTGGAGTCAACCGTTTAAGATGGCAGCAATAATAGCTTTAAGAAAGTATTAAATGCTAATGTCTCCAAACTATGCCATAAACTATTGAGGATTAATATATATTTAAAATGTGATCACACCACCATTTCCAACCCAAAAACCATTATTTACTTACTCCTTATTATTCAACTGTTAAGAAGTTAGCAAGAGTGACTTAATGAAAGGAAGTACCACATGCACATTGCAGAGAAAATATAATGAAAAATAATATTACCTGCTGTGGTGGTGGTTTCAATCTGACTATTTGCCTCAGTGCTGGTAAGATTTGGTACACTAACGCTCATCGGATTCGTTACAACAATAGAATTATTTTTAGCATTATTGGCATTATTCACTGCCTCTTCATTATCACTGCAGCTAAAAGCACTCTTACACCTATTTTCATCGCTGTCTTCTTTTCTTTTCCCTGTTTGATTTTCATTCACTTCAGGTTTTGAAGACACAGCTATTCGCACAGTAGTCCCAGCTAAATTTGATAAATTATTAATTGACTGTTGATTTGACTGGCTAAGATTTAAAGCAGACTGGAGAAACTCTGCCGAAAGAAAGTTATTAGTATTGTTTCTTAACATATCTGAACCCTCGCGGATGCGGTCTAAAGCTTCTACCGCTTCCACGAAGCTTTGTGCTGCGGCAGCTGTGGCATTAGTAATCTTAGAAACGGAAATCCGATTAGATTTGCCATTAGAAAATTTCTGACTCTCCTTTTGACAATCAAAAGGTTCGTCGCTGTTTTGCCTTTTGGTTGATGGTTTATTGTCTGATAAAGTTAAACTTTCAACAATAGTAGCTAAATCGGTGCTGTTATTAATCGTCGATAGATCATTATGTGGATCTCTTAAAGGATGAACTATAACAGATAGTTCACTATCAGTGATTACAGCTTGGGATTCAGAGGTGACGGCAACTAACGCTTCATTCCTTGCTCCTGCCAAAACACTTTCAGCAATCGTCTCTGCTGCTTGTTTGGCAGCTAAGTTATCAGCAGATGCAGCTTGCTCAGTAGAAGCAACAGATGATTTGATATCCAGTGCTTCTGGAAGGCTTGGTGTGGAACTACTTTTTCTACTAGTCAGTACGCTCTGCTTCTCATCTTTGTTTTTATTTTTATTATTATGGTTCGGTTTTGATGATGATGTGGCATCTACGTCATAATTCGGTGCCAGTTTAAGGTCATATTTCCCTTCCGCGCCCATGCGATACGAATTAGATCCTCCATGATCCCAAGTAACATCGATCCAGCCAGAATGGAGTTCGCCAGTAACAGTACCTAAAATTTCAAGGTCGAATAATATAAATAACACTAATATAATCTCGAAATTTTTGTTATTTTAAAAAGAAATATTCAATAAATTCTAATTATAGAGAATTATAAGTATGATGAATTTCTTATTATCTCTACAATAAGGTACACAGCGCAACTGTACCTCACGATTATTTCGAAGGTAAAACAATAAAATCTTTAAACACCGACCTGTAAAATGTACAGGCAAATGGTATTTTTTGATTCAATTAAAAAATAGCAATGTATGTTAAAACTGTGTGCACGGAGAAATACTAGTTAGCGTTCAAATGCAGTTTACCGTTGGAAAACTTAAAAGCACTCAAACACTTTTCGCAAAGCATTTCCGTGCTTTTGGGCGTTTGTTTCTCAATATTCATCCAACTCTAGTATAGCATTTCTGAAACAACTGAAAATTGAAATTGATGTAAAAGCATATTGAAAATTTTGTTGCATTCTTGGATATGACCTGAACTTTTACACAGATAATTAACCATTTTGGATTTGTTAGTGACTTGTGAAATAACGTTCCGATGTTTTGAGAGTTTTCGATAGTTTTGGTCAGTCAACTCGACCTGAAAACTGAATCCATTTTGTTATCTTCCGATAAGTTAGGTTAATTAGTGCTGTTATCTTGTCGTACCGCTTGGCGTTGTTTATGTAATTTGTTTTTTATTAAATCACTGGTATTTTTCGGTCGTAAATAATTGGGCTTAAACCCGCCGAAGCCTGTCCCAAGCCAGGTTGAAAAAGGGTGGGGGATCGAGGAGTAACACCTCGCTAAAAAACCAGGGTCCATCTGGCCCGGATGATAGCACCCTGTAGGGGCTCCTGCCCGGATACGGCAAACTGCTGCCTTTAAGTTAGATATTGGCTCATCAAAGGCTAGAGGAAGAAAACCTTGATCAAAAATTAGCCGGTCCTCCAGGACTGGAGGTCGAAGCAATGGGTCTGCTCGCCATTCTTTACAAAAAACCTAAACCAGCAAAAACTTCCAGCAATCAGCCTCGGAACCTAGACGGAACTTCAGGACGACGACTGCATCGAAATAAGGCAATGATTTTTGGTACATGGAATATTCAAGGACTAAGAGGAAAACTAAAGGAGGTCGAAACAATTATAAATCAAGGAGAAGTCGATATTGCTGCTCTTACAGAAACTAAGAAGAAGGGAAACGGCATCGAATATGTAGGAGAGTATATCCATATTTATAGTGGAGTACCTAAAAGGAACAGGGCTTGCAAGGGAGTGTCCTTATTGATCAACAAAAAGTTAAAAAGCAAACTGTCGGATTGGGAAGCTGTAAGCGAAAGAATAGTGACCGCCAATCTTATTCTGAGGGGACACGGAACAACACTTATTGGTATATATATATACTCCAAACGAAAACGCCACGGTCTTAGAAGAAGACCAGTTTTATGAACAACTCGAAGGGCAGCAACTGGGCAGATGGCGCTGCTTGACTGCGAATAACGCGGTACTTGTGCTCCAGTAAAAATTCATAATTACTACCCTATATACTTTTAATTAAATGTTCTTATGTGCTAAAAGTTTCCTCTGGGGTGAAGCGTTTTTGTTGTGAAGTTTTATTTAACTGATTATGGCCAACAAAGACCCAAAAACCATCAAGGAATTATCTAGCCGTGTTGACAAACTGACAGAAGAATTCAAACATGGCCTCGCTGAGTTTAAAAAGGAGTTTTTGGCAAATAAAGTGGACATCGACATAGATTCAGATCATCAAGGTATGTTCGATAAAAAATTAAAGGCATTTGAGACTCGAATTTTTGACGTTATAGACGGGCTTAAGAACGACATCCACTTCCTTAAAACTGACACGGATGTTGTCAAGAACAGATTATACAACTTCGAAATGAAGCGAAACTACAATTACATTTTACTCCATGGGATACCCGAGTCTAATCAAAAACCATATGATGATATAGTTAAAACATTCACTGAACAACTCAGTTTACAAATAAATAAATCCGATATCAATCAATGTTTTCCTATAGGCAAAAAAATGCAGGAATCCGTCGGACCCAGGTCCATAGCTGTTCAGTTTTGTCGACGGTGGTCTAGGGATGCCGTATTTTTTGCTAAATGGAAATTAAAAGGCTCGAAAATAGTAATGACTGAGATGTTAACGCCGGAACAACTCAAATTGCTTAAAAAAGCAAAACTCGTCTATGGAAAGTCGGTTTGGACTTACAATGGGTTGGTGTATGCAGAAATTGAGGGTGAAAAGACATTGATACGTAGTGAAAGTGACCTGAACACTAGGGATTAATCGTGGAAAAGTTAACTGTAAGTCGTATAAATATTAAATATTGTTTACTTATTAAGTTACAAATTACTGATTACGTGAATTCAGGTTAAATTTTTATTTAATTTAGTTTTTTTTTCTCTCACCACTGTACATATTATGCACATATTATCATGGTACTATGGAATCTTGTTTTCTTTTTTTTAATTATTTTTCTCGATAGCTCATCGCATAGTACTAATTTGGGTTTTTAGTTGTGTTGGGCTCTATTTAATTTAAATTTGTTAGGCTGACACTGGAGGCACAATAAAATGTATTCTGCCTTCGAGTGTTTGTACCCATTTAATTTTTCTTTATTATTAGGTATTAGGTATAGCGGGTTATTTATTAATTTTCTTTTTGAATATTTGATTAATATTTGTATTTACATATATAGCATATAACATTGCATAAACTATTGGGCCGGGATAACGTATATAGTTCCCTTAATAAGCATATAAATTTATAATAAATCAACCTTTAGGTACCTATCTTTATAAAACATTTAACTATTTTATTTTTCTTTTTTATAACAAACCGTTTATAATATCTAGTGATAACTGTCTGGTATACTATACCGTAATTGGAGTACACTATGTATACTATGTTAAAACTTTATTTGCCTGCTTAGAGAAACATGAGTTTTGTTGAATAAATTTATTTTAATATTGATTGCATAATGAAAATTGCCCATTTAAATACACGTTCAATGTTAACAAATTTCAATGATCTTGTGAGCCTGAATAGGGAGCATGATTTTGATATAATTGCATTAACAGAGACATGGCTGTCTAATAATATTTCTTCAGATATTTTACAAATGCCAGAGTACACCCTAATTCGCAGAGATAGAGGTTCTAGAGATGGTGGTGTCGCCATTTATATTAGGAACTTACATACTTTCAATGAAATACGCCCTAGTCAGGACATTGACAGTACTGAGTATGTTTTATTAAATATCAAAATCGGTACAAAAAATCTATTGTTATGCACTTTTTATCGACCTCCCCAATCTAATTTAGCACAGTTTATAACAGCTCTTGATGAAGTATTTTCTAACTTATTTGTTGCAGCAGATGACGTTTTATGTTTTGGGGATATGAATGTTGACTTTTTTAATGTTGGTAATTGTCTAGAGCCATGTTTTGCAGCTCATGGATTAACACAACTTTTAGAAGAGCCCACAAGGGTAACGAGCACTACATCGACACTTGTCGATCCTGTTCTTTTTTCTAATCCTGATAATAGTTACGAGCGTTGGCACAGTAGAGGTCGATCAAATATCTGATCATAGATTGGTTTTCATTGAACTTAATTTTTCATTTAAAAAAATGGAACCAAAATATGTGCGCTACAGAAGTTTTGAAAATTTTAATATTAACAATTTTTATGAAGATCTACAAAGTTTACCCTGGCATAATTTTCTTAATATCCATAATATTGATTCCAAAATAGAGGTTTTTAACTCCGTTATTATAGCAAATTTTGACAAACATGCGCCGTTCGTTAACAAAAGAGTTACAAAGCCACCCGCTCCATGGTTGACGGATAACCTAAAATTGCTTATGAAACAGAGAAACAAAGCATTACAAAAATATAAAAGAACCAAAAATAATGTAGACTGGGTCACATATAAAGATATTAGAAACTTTACGACTATGATGGTTCGAAATGAAAAAAAGGGTTATATAGAATCAGTATAAAAATTAAAAAATTCGAAAATTTTGTGGCAGACATTAAAAAGTTTTAACATTTGCGCTTCTAAATCTGTTTGCACACCTCCTTGTCTTTCAAATCCAGAAGAAATTAATAAACATTTTTCTACTTTCTTTAGTGCAATAACGAATAACTGTAATCGAAAAATTGACTTTTATAACAATAACTTTTTTGAAATTACTGAGACTGATGATCTATTTTCATTTCAACTCATAAGTGTCAAGGAGGTGAGTGATATTATGGATACAATTGGAAGCAATGCTTATGGTGTTGATAACATTTCTTTAAAAATGATAAGTTATTGTAGACCCTTTATAGAGCCATATATCGTTTATACAATTAAAGTTTGTATAGAAAATCATTATTTCCCGAATTTATGGAAAGTATCTCTTGGCAAACCAATACCAAAAAATAATAACCCCCAAAATTTCTCGGATTTTCGAATCATAAGTATATTGCCGTTTCTGTCAAAAATTTTTGAAAAGGTACTATATAAGCAGATTATCCATTATATTGATGGAAAAAGCATATTACCCAAAGAGCAATGTGGCTTTAGGAGGGGGTTCAACACAGCTGCGGCATTAGCAGCTGTTACTTCGGATGTGATCGAAGCCTATGACTGAGGATTGGCAAGTGTCCTTGTTTTGCTCGACTATTCAAAAGCCTTTGATACCATTAACCATTCATTGCTATGCTCAAAATTTAAATATTATGGTTTTAGTCAGAAATATGTTCATCTTATTAAATCATATTTATCAAATCGCAAACAACAGATATCAGTAAATAATTCATTGTCATCCATGGCTGACATTTTATCCGGAGTACCCCAGGGTTCTGTCTTGGGTCCATTATTTTTTATAATTTATACGGCAGATATACTAAAAAGTTTAAAATTTTGTAAAATACAAGCATACGCTGACGACACCCAGATTTATTGTCATTTTAGCAAATCTAATTTTGATCAGGCATGTGTTAATATTAAGAAAGATTTGGACACTTAAAAATTTGTCACACGAGCATAACTTAATTCTTAACCTTCAGAAGTCCAAACTGATGTGCTTTGCTAATAAAATTGATAAAGAGTTTTATAAGTTAAATCTTAATATAACAATTAATGGTACACGTTTAGATATAAATGTAGCTAGAAATTTAGGGTTTTTAGACACAGATTTAAGATTTTCTGATCATGTAGGACTACTTTTGCAGAAGGCATATTCTAACTTAAGACTCATTTATCATAATCGACATTTACTAAATAGGAAATTAAAAAGAATTTTGTGTGAATCAATGGTGTTAAGTCAATTTAATTACTGCGATTTTATTTATGGCTCATGCTTGATTCAGGAAGATAAAAATAGAATTCAAAAAGTTCAAAAGTGTTGTTTCAGATTAATTCATGGTATTAGAAAATTTGAACCGATTTCATACAAAATAAAGTTTGATATGTGTCTTGATATGAATAACAGGCGGTTGCAACATTTAGGAGTATTCCTGCACAAAATTGTTAATGATCCGGGGGCTCCACCATGTCTAAAAATAAAATTCATACGGCACTCTGAAATACATCTTAAACCAACCAGATTTAAAGACAACTTTATTTTACCTCCACACAGAACTGCCTTATTTCTTAGATGCTTTGTGTATCAGGCAATATCATTATATAACTCTTTACCTCAAACTTTAAGGCTATTTAATGTCAATAAGTTTAAATATAAACTTATGTTGTATTTAATTAACAGGCAATAATAGTGTGTATATATTGTTTGATGCTTATTTACCCGCCCAGCCAATTTGAGTATTTCTGTTCATTTGAATGGCTTATGTAAGTATAATGTATAGTATTGTTTTAGGATATGTATATTTAATTAAATCTCAAGCTGTTACTTAGGTTCTTGTTAATTTCGGTTTATTTTGTGGTTGTATACATATGTATATCTAGCATTATATTGTGCTATCTCGTTTTGTAAATTGTAATTTATTTTGTTTAGCTTGCACATTTTTTTTTTCGCATTTAAAGGTTAAGTTTGAATAGCTTTGCTAGACTTCGCCTTTTAGCAAATCATGTGCTGCTTTAAAACATTTTTTTTTTTTATTTTTCAAGATGAAATTGTATTTTTTTTTTTTAAACTTAGTTTGGTTTCCTTAATAAAGCCGTGATTTATTTATTTATATACTTATAAAGATCGGTGATCCACGGGAATTTATTCTTATGGGCGACCTAAATGCCCGTACAGGAAGAAAGGTAAATGATAAAGTCATTGGAGGGTATGGAGAAGATGTCTTAAATAATAATGGACAAAGACTAATACAGTTATGCGAACAACAACAACTACGAATTTTAAATGGGTTTTACCCACACAAACAGATACACAAATACACATGGCACCAACAAACTAGAGGCTTACAATATAGACTATGTAATTATCAAACAGAATACCAAATGGAAAGGCCGAGACACAAGGGCATATAGAGGAGCAGATTTTGGATCAGACCATTACATGATAAAGGCCCACGTTAGTTTGGGTTAGTTTAAATATAGTATAGAACAAAAGAACACACAACCACAAGAAGAAAAATTGGAGAAAGCTAAATATAATCTGGGCGGACTGCATCACCAGAGCACCAAAATACTTTATCAAAACCATCTCGATCAAAAATTAAACGAAAACTTACTACAACAAAATCCGAGAACTGTATACATACATAGCTGAAACGCTACATTTGGCAGCTCAAGAAGCATTAGGCAATAAGCAGACATCCAA
>MU190326.1:0-21582 GCA_016904865.1 Pissodes strobi | reverse complement strand
GTGTGTGTGTGTGTGTGTGTGTGTGTGGCTCGTGTCTGCCAGTATGCTGATGACACGTCGATCGTGCTGGTGGATATGGCCTTGCCTGGACTGGCCATGGATGTTCGCATGCAGCGGCGAGGATGAGGGATTGGTGCTCTGAAAACAACCTCACCTTGAATTATGACAAGACCAGTCTAATTCTCTTTAATAAGACATCATCTAAATCTGAATCTCTGTTGGTTTACCTAAATGGTAAATCCATTCCTGCCATGGATCAGGTAAGATTTTTGGGTGTCTCCTTGAATCCGTCATTGAGCTTTGAATATCATGTTTCAGCTCTTAGGGCCAAACTCGGCAGCCTACGTTTTCTTGTTCGATGACTGAGATCGGTGGTGACTTGGGACTCACCCAGACTGTTTTACTTTGGGCAGGTGCAGTCCGTGATTGCCTACGGGATATGCTTTTGGGGCTCCTCTAGATCGGCTTCACAAATCTTTCTAGCTCAAAAACGCATTATAAGATGCATATTTAACCTTCACCCAAGGACTTCATGTAGACCATATTTCAGTAAGTTGGGCGTCCTTACAGTCCCATTTTTGTACTTCAGTTCCCTGGTTTTGTTGTTTAAAAGAAATTCTCAGTCATTTCCCACGAATGTAAAATTGCGGTCTGAGAGGTTGACTAGGGGTGGCACTGACCTGAGCATACCCACTCACAATTCCACTTTTTATGAAAGGGGACCTAACTACGTGGTTGTAAAGGCATTTGGAGTGTTGCCAAGAGAAATTCAGCAAATCGAAAGCATATACAGCTTTAAAAAACACGTATCCCGGTGGCTACTTGATTAGTGTTTTTTTCTTTTGACTTTGAAATATAGTATGTATATAGTCTTGTATGTCAGATTAATTGTTCTTTTGCCATACCTATTTGTCAGTTTGTTATATATACGTCTTGTTTATTGTAACATTTTAAAAAATTTAAACATTATGATTTTGTTTTTATTTGTATCATCATAATACAATGTAGGTTCATAATTTTGTAATATTACTTTGTATACCTTTTGTTTTTGTCACATAATGTTCCCAAGAAACAATTACTTTTTGACGTTGCTTTGTTATGTGAACATAATTTTGCTGGCAATACAGAATATTATTATTATTATTATTATTATTATTATTATTATCACCATATCCTTGCAAGGCGTCCAAAGGGTGATATTAGGGTGAAAAAATAAAAATTGCTATTTTGACTGGAATGGACAATGCTTTCATTTATTTATAAAACAAACTGCTCATAGTGTAGAAATTAAATTGATACAGAATGTTCCCTATGCTTGTTACTGTCTTTTAGTACCATCGCCATATCCTTGCAAGGGGTCCAAGGGGTGATATTAGGGTTAAAAAGTAAAAATTGCTATTTAGGCTGGAATGGACAATGTTGAATGAAATAAAGAAGAGAAATTATGAAAAAGCCAAAAAATAAAGTTTTATATGATAACTACAAACCAACAACAAATGTCCCTGTAACAATTTCATCCGCTTAGAGAAAATTTAACGCCATTTTTGTCAAGAACAAACTTAATAATTATTTACAAAGCCTTTCAGATTTGTCGTAAAAACTAAAGGTTTTTATAAAAAACACATTTACTTCTAACAATTTTATGCGTTTAAGGAAATAAACGGAAGAACAACCAACTAAATAGATGTTTCCAAACAACTTACATCTTAATATATCATCTTAGATCCTAAAAAGATAGGGTAAGAAATAAAAAGCTAAGCTATAGGTTTTAGCATTTTAGCAAATATCTCTAACACGGTAAATTTAGAGTGACTGAACTACATTGTTTTTACGTAATTTTTAAATATTTCTATAAATCCGAATCACACGTAGGCGCAAAAAAGTTTTGCTCTTGCTGATTCCCTTTAGAAATGTCAAATTGTAATTTTGTGATTAAAAAACTTGAAAATTTAGTACCCTCTAATTTCGTTATTATTAACTTTGATAATACTTATAAGCACTATTGGTTAAATTACAATAGTTTTACGCGAGGAATGTGTCCTGAGTAACAATAATATTGACCATCACTCTCTCTATATTACAACGATAAAATAAATGGTACTTAAGTTTAGTTTTCTTGTAAACATTTCAAAAGTGTGCATTCCAGTCAAGTTCAGCTATAACTGCTCGAGTTTATTTCTTGATAAAATAGCTAATATTTCTTAAGAATTTTAACCCTAATATCACCCCTTGGACTCCTTGCAAGGAAATGATGATGGTACTAGCAGTCAGTAACAAGTGTTGGGAATATTCTGTATCAATTTAATTTGTGCACTATGAGTAGTTTTTTTTTTTAAAAAAATAAAAACATTGTCCATTCCAGCCAAAATATTTTATTATCTTAACCCTAATATCACCTCCTGGACGTGTTGCAAGGATATGGTGAAGGTACTAGAAGACAGTAACCAGTGTAGGGAACCCAATATCACCCCTTGGACGCCTTGCAAAGAAATGGTGATGGTACTAAAAGACAGTAGCAAGTAGGGAACATTCTGTATAAATTTAATTTGAGTAATTTTTAATAAACTAATAAAAACATGGTCCATTCCAGCCTAAATAGCATTTTTTTAAACCCTAGTATCGCCCCTTGGATGCCTTGCAAGGCAATGGTGAGGGTACTAAAAGACAGTAACAAATGTCGGGAACATGCTGTATAAATTTAATTTTTACACTGCAACCAAAATAGCAATTTTTATTCTTTTAATCATAATATCACCCGTTCGACGCCTTGCAAGGATATGGTGATGGAACTAAAAGAGAGTAACAAGTGTAGGGGACATTGTATAATTTTAATTTCTACACTATGAGTAGTTTTTTTTATAAACAAATTAATTCCAGCCAAAATAGCCATTATTATTATTTTAACCCTAATATCTCCGCTTGGACGCCTCGCAAGGATAAGGTGATGATACTAAAAGACACTAGACAGTAACAAGTGTCGGGAATATTCTGTATAAATTTAGATTTCTACACTATGAGTAGTTTTTTTATAAAAAAAAAAAAATTGTCTTGTCTTTTCCAGCCAAAATAGCAATGTTTATTCTTTTAACCCTAATTTCACCCGTTGGACGCCTTGCAAGGATATGGTGATAATACTAAAAAACAATAACAAGTGTAGGGAACATTCTGTATAAATTTAAGCATAATACTAAAAGACAGCAACAAGTGCAGGAAACATTCTATATAAAATTAATTTCTACACTATGAGTAGTGTTTTTATGAACAAATAAAAGCATTGTCCATTGCAACCAAAATAGCAATTTTTATTCTCTCAACCCTAATATCACCCGTTGAACGCCTTGCCTGGATATGGTGATGGTACTAAAAGGCAGTAACAAGTGTAGGGAACAATCTGTATAAATTTAATTTCTACACTATGAGTAGTTTTTTTAAACCAATAAGAACATTGCCCATTCCAGCCAAAGTAGCAATTTTTATTCTTTTAACCCTAATATCACCCCTTGGACGCCTTGAAAAGATTTGGTGATGGGACTACAAAACAATGACAAGAGTAGGGAACATTCTGTGTAAATTTAATTTCTACACTATGAGCAGTTTTTTTTATAAACAAATAAAACATTGTTCATTCCGGCCGCAGTAGCAATTTTTATTCTTTTAACCCTAATATCACTCCTTGGAAGCCTTGCAAGGATATGGTGATGGTACTAAAAGACAGTAACAAGTGTAGGGAACATTCTGTAAAAATTTAATTTCTACACTATGAGTAGTTTTTTTATAAACAAATAAAAACTTTGTCCCTTGCAACCAAAATAGCAATTTTTATTCTTTTAACATTAATATCAGCCCTTGGACAACTTGCAAGGATATAGTGATGGTACTAAAAGACAGTAACAAATGTAGAGAATATTGTGTATAAATTTAAAAATCTACACTATGAGTAGTTTTTTTATAAATAAATTAAAACCATCCATTCCAGCCGAAATAGCAATTTTTATACTTTTGACCCTAGTATCAACCCTTGGACGCTTTGCAAAGATATAGTGATGCTACAGTAACAAGTGTAAGGAACATTGTGTATAAATTTAATTTTTACACTATGAGTAGTTTTTTTTTATAAATAAATAGAAACATTGTCCATTTCAATTAGATTTCCTATACCGACGCCACTGTCCATTCGGCAATCTTCGGAACATCTACTGCCAACTTTTTACTGCCAAGTTCACATCAGTTACTTAAGAGTAGGTGTATATTTTGTTAACTTTTTGTCTTTTAGGAAACAACTCGTCTGTCATCATAGCTCATTTATGAAAGTCAAGATTGGTGATAATAACTGAGGTGTTTCAAAAAAAAAATCCAAACAACGGTTTAAACTATTATGTATCAGTAAAAGCTTGGATTTAATTTCCTTGTTTGAGGTTCTAAAAGTCTGTCTAATATGCATCTTTTCTTTAACACGACAAGTTGCACTTATTTTCTAACATGTATTCTCTCTGGAAATATACTTTTAATAGTTTTTATTAACCAGTTAACTAATTGTTATGACCTAGTCATAATAGTAGAGATAAGTGCATAAATAAACTTATTAGCGAATTAACGAATTCCACCAAGTTGGCCAATAATTTTGATTTAGATTTGGATGTAAATAGAAAGCAGCACTTTAATACAAGGTAAAAGGTGTTGAGGTTAGGTGTTTGTTATATATTAGGTATTATTTGTTCGTTATGGTTGTCAAATCACTATTTAATATTGGCTGCATTACTCCAAATTTATTTGCGTTGTTTATAAGATGTTGTAAACAAGGGAAAAAGTGACATACTTGAATACGCATTTGCCAGTATGTATGTTATGTTTTTAAGTCTTTATTTGATGACTAGTATGATTGATATATTTGGTTATTTGTTTCTTGCTCCGTACTTAATTTCTTTTTGGGAGTAATAGCAATGGAAGTTTAACAGTCACAGCTTGGATACTGCTGAAACCTTACGTTTATTAACAGCATTTGAAAAAGATTAGGCAGACGGCAGCATTAATCCAACGTTACAAACGATTTAGTGATGACATGATCGGTAGAGTGTATTGAATTTGGGTCCAAGAATTGGAGAGGAATTAATTGAGGTTATAAGGTATTATACCTTATAACCTATTATTGAAATTATATGTACAATATTCATTTATCCATATCCATTACTAACTGAAAGTAAGGAACAATGAGTTTTATTCAAGAGATGCAACCAATCATCGATATATAGATTTATTGCTATTTTGCAATGAATATGAAAAATTTGTTTATTTTGTCTAACTTGAATAGGTATTTTATATTATGTTGAATAGCATTGGCGCTTTGAATTTAAGTTAACATTCCCATTTTTTACAGACACTTGCAGAAAATCAGATAGTTTGTGAAAAACATGGAAGCATATTTTATTTAACGAAAATCCATTTGCCTTTAATCAAACAAGCACATTGCCTTTCTTTCTCAAAAAATATTGTTGTTATGGATAGCACTTCTGCCTGTGATTAAGAAAATCATTCTGCCACTTTGCTGCTGATAACTTGGGCAGCAGGTGCTGTGCCTTTGGCAATAATTTCTTATGAGCGTCAAACATATGCTTGTTATCGTGCAGGATTTCGATTAATCAAAAAGGCTGTCCCAAATTGTTTTAATGACCAAGGATATCCTTTGCTTTTTCGACTGACTAAACCACTGCTGAAATTATCGTCATACATAATGTTTGGCCTAACAGCAGAATCTTATTCAACGAAAATCTATTTGCCTTAATTTTAGTAACTCCTTTAATGAAACGAGTGCATTGAAAAAATATTGTTATTATGAACCGCACTTCTGCCTGTGATTCAGAAAATCATGTTGTTACTTTGATGCCGATAACTTGTGCAGCGGTGATGTGCCTTTGGCAATAATTATTTCTAAGGCTCAAACATATGAGTGTTTCTAAAAATTACCGTCCCAGTTTAATGCAAGACTTTCAGGAGATACTATATTTCAAATATCAACAGATGCAGAAGTGGCATTTAAGCGTACTCTCGAGAAATCAAAATTTCTGATTTAGGCGAAATATGTGGAAGAAGAATGGAGCTTAGCATTCAGAAATCATCTAACCAGAGGTCATAATACGAATCATTATTCGGAAATATCAGTCAGGTTTTTTTACATTACATAATGTTTTATGTAGAGTAAAGAGTTATAATGCCAAGACTTGGTCAATCTAACCTGCACTGACTTGAGAAATATTATAAACATAGACTAAGAGAATTTTCAAATGGCAGACACAGGTCTGCGCGTCTGTTCCTAAATAAGCTTATGGGTGGGACAGAATGATATAAAATGGATGACATTATTCAATCAGCATTGTATCAAAACCTTGTACCAAGTCAAAAGATTAAAAGCTGTATTTTGTGAATATGCTTGATGGTTTTTGTTTATGCCCTTCAAGCCACCCTGGAAGGTTTTGTAAGTATCGGTGTACTGTTTTGTTCATTCCCAATATTTTCCATGAGTAAATGTGAGATAGATGAGAGAATGTGCACCGCCAAGATCTTTTTACGAACCTTTCATGGCTTCTAATCAACCATCGTCGAGCAAAACAAATAATGATGGATGCTGACCTTAATGCAAACTTTCAAGCTATGCTAGTTGTATCTGAGTTACTTGCAATAATACTTATTTCAGACGATGAACGTGGAAGTGTAGATTAGCAAATCCGCAATTTAGGCGATGAGCTGAGGAAAACTCATGAGAAACATGGATTTTCTTCTTCTGGAATGGCTTATTTTTGAATTTTTAAATTTAGTATTATAAGTCGTTGGGAAACATTTCTACATACAACTGGTAGTTCTTACCTCTAAGCAAACGTGTCTATGCAGCAATTAGGTAAAAATAATAATTTATTGTTTTTCCTTCCTAATCATATTTTCAGAGTGCAGCCGAGTGCATGTTTTGTTGCCAGGCGAAGACCCCGAAACACAAGAGGGAATAAACGATTGCATTCTGGAAGGTTATCCACTAGGTAAAAGATTTCAAGAAAATGTCCAAGATATTTTCAGTTAACTGTCAACCTTAATATACCCAATGCAAAATGACATGGAAAAATCATTAATAGTAAACGAAAAAATATTGTTCTTACATTTATAATGTAATGATTACCAGCACAGAAGAAGATATATGTCTTATTGTTAACAGTTCAAAGATATATTTGTCTTGTGGCAAGAGAAGAAAAAATGTATTGTATTAATATTATGAAGTATAAAGCAGTATGAAAAAGTTAATTAGCATTTTTGCAGTTCCGTAAATTCAAATATATGTTTTATGTTATAATAAACTTATGTTATACCTAAGTACTATTATAGACCTCAAAGGAGAAAATGAAACCAGAATTTTTTTACTCAAAACTCTGAACATTTTTACCCAAATAATATCAACAACAAAATTAAAAATTATTTAACGAAAAGTGGAAACACCTATTAAGATGAATAATGAATAATATTTATTCAATATGATTGAAATGTTATAAAATTAAACAAACGTACATTTAAAAGCTAGACGTGGGCGCGCGTTGCACATCTATTCAATTCGACCAGTGAAATTTCATTATTTTCCCTGATCGTCGGGCGGGTGTAAAGTATGTTTAAATTAATCCGGGCGGTAGACTAGACGTGCACGAGTTTGCGATGTTCAATAGCAAAACACCGTAAAAGGTGCGAGTGTAAATATTTTTGGCGAAGTGGACGATGCATTTTTGGGGCGTGGTATATCAACTTTTGGCTAAGTACAGGTTGGCGATGTTAGCTTGGCCGATGGAAGTTGTGTGCGCAATAGCCGAGTGGCAGGAGGTCGTGTATACTACGGGTTTCGTGCAGTTCACAATTGTATCGGCACAGCGGAGGAAAAAAAATTCGCCTTTACATTACATACAATTTCAAGACGATGCACATTATTTTGTAAACATGCCGTTCAATAGTAAAGTGAAAAACAAGGTGTTAAGTGGTCAAAGTCGAGAAATTATTAGCGATGTGTTAAGTTTATGCAGGCAGAAGCAGCGGCTGGACAAGTCACCATTTCTCTTTCAAAGGTTCAAGAGCGTGTTTCGGCGACAACTGGCGTTAGCATTAGGAATATAGGAAGAATTAAAATTGAAGGTAAGGAAGCCGAACAGGGCAATAGACCAGTTTTTTCAACACCAAATAAAAAGAGGATAAACAGAACCTCAAAAGTCGCCTTAGATGAAGATGATTTAGCTGGTTACAATAGTTGCAAAGTTACTCTACGAAAGGTGATTCACAAACTTGGATTTCGACGGAGAAAAATTCAAAATAACCGCCAAATATTGATGGAACGTCAGCCTGTGAGACTTCTTCGAATTGAATTTCTGAGAAGAATGCGAAAATTTAAAGAAGAAGGTCGCCCTATCATCTATGTGGATGAGACTTACATCCATTCAACTCATAGTTGGAATGACAGCAGTATGGAAGGCGTAAAGAAACCAGTTAGCAAAGGGTCGCGTCTTATTATACTAAATGCAGGAGGAAAAAATGGAAATCAAATAGTGCCACGATTGTGGATGGCAAATCATGTTTTAATATTTAAGGCTACCTTTCGTTTTTGTTAACATTAAATATTATACCTGCTAGCAATTATTATTGCATTATTATTATAAGCTTGATATCAACATTTAAATGTTTACTTACATATTTATGCTTAATTGTATGGCAATAAAGCAATTAGACCTGAAAATCTTGAATTAACAATAGGAATTACTTATTGTTTTATTACAGTAACTGAATTTTTATTCATACGCCTGCAATTACGTAGGTATACATAGGTAGCGTTTTACGAGGGTACTTCTTCCATTGCTTTTTAAAACATAACGAATTTTACAAATTTATTTATTTGGATAATGGCATTTCTTACGAATTTACTTGAACTAAAAGTTAAAATAATAAACGCCAAGTTTTCTCCTTTATAACGTCTAGTATGCTTTTTTTAGCAAAAATTTTCTCCTCCGATTGTACTTTCAAATAATATAGATATCTATTTCTGTCACACAGTGTTACTCTTTGTTTAATCTTTCGCACATTTCATCGGCCAAGCTAGAATCGCCAGCCTGTACTTTATTTATTTATTTTTTAAATGGGCCATGTTATTTTGGGGCATTTGAATATTTGGTAACTCAGCCATTTTAGGAGAAGTGGGATATATCGTTTTAAAGGTGAAGCATCAGTGAACTAACCTAACATTTGGTGTCTCTTCTAGCATTTGAAATCTCTGACGTCTTCACCATGGTTATCGTAATATTACTATTATTATTTATATTCCATCTAAATATTATCCATATCTGCTGCGATAAGAAATTAGGAGCCTGGAAATACATAATCGACTCACCTCAGTGATTAGCATAATAAGAATAACAAAACTAGTCTTTGTAAAATAACTAAGTATTTGACCGTTTCATTTTTGAAAGCCTTTGCTTAAGTGATGCTTTAGTAATATGATTTTTGGAAAAAGATATGGATTAACAGGATATAATGGCCAAGCTTATTAATAATAGCTGGGATATTATTATTAAATATAACAAGTGCTTATGGGTTTCAAGGTTTTAATATACTTCAGATTTAAATTAATATTTGACTTTGCGGAAAAAATATGGATCAACAGAATATAATAGCCAAATTTATTAATAAAAATGCCTTGGAAAAACGTTACGAGTTTTAGATTAACAAACAACAATTTCTGTATTCCTACCGGAGGAAAATTACATCTTCTGAAAAAAAAAAATATGGCTCACTTAGCCGATAATTGATACCACGCCCCAAAAATGCATCGTCAACTTCGCCGAAAATATTTACATTCGTGCGGTGCAAGCATAACTGTGATAGTGTTTAACCCACCTGGCCTAAGATGGACACATTACCAAATATGCAAGTGCGCCCGAGAAATAATATCTCCCTTGACCAAAAATTGAAGCAACGTCCCAAAAAATGAGAGCTCCCTTCGCCGAAAATATCTACTCATGCCATTCGAGGTGTATTTTTTGTTATTGCGCATGTCGCTGCTACGCAAGGAGCGAATATTATGATCTTAACGCGAAAGACTCGACTGCCGTGACACCACTGCACAAAGCCTGCACAGGAGTACGCGCTCCGCCCCTTTTGACTCCGGCTATTCTTACCACTTTCTAGACTACCATGATTTTCTGAATGACATCAAATTTTTTTATGATTAAAGGCAATGTTTCATTAAAGGATTACTATAACTAAGGTAAATGGATGGAATGTAGCTTCTAAATGTACGTTTGCTTAATTTTTTACATTTTCAAGGGTACCTAATATTCATTCTAATAGGTGTTTGACTTTTCCTTAAATAATTCTTAATTTTATTATTGATATTATTTGGGTGAAACTACTCCGGTTTTGAATAAAAGAATCCTGATCTTATTTTCTCCTTTGATGCTTACAGTGCATAGGTATAGTATGACTTTAGTATAACATAATAGATATTTTGAATCTAAGTACCGCAAAAATGCTAATTTATTTCTTTTTACTACTCTATAATGCATAATTTCAATGCAATACATTTTTTGTTCTTTTGCAACAAAACATATATTTTTGAACTGTTAACAATACAACATATATCTTCTTCAGTACTGGTAATCATTACATTATATACATAAGAACATTTTTTTTTTCATTTACTATTAATAATGATGTTGTCCATGGCATTTTGCACTGAGTTTGTTAAAGATGACATTCAACTGAAAATTTCTTATCTTTTCCCCAGGAGATAGCCTTCCAGGCAAGGTAGTAACTCTTGTGATTTGGGGTCTTCGCTGACAATCGAAATCGGCTGAACTCTAAACATATGCTACAGCTTAGGGAGGAAAAAAATAATATTTTTATTTTTACCTAATTGCTGCTGCACCCACACGGTATAGAACCATCAGCTGTATGTAGAAATGTTTCCCATTGACCTATACTACTAATTTTCACTAAGCGGCTAGGTAACTCAGATACAATTGGCATTGCTTGAGATATTGCATCAATCAGCATCATTTTTTGCTCGATGATGGAGGATTAGACGTTAGACGGCATAAAAGGCTCACGAAATGATCTTGACGGTGCACATTCTCCTAAAGCCAATTTTGCTATGAATTTTGGGAATGAAGATCGAACAATTTAAAAATAACACACTGATGCTTACAAAACTTTCCAAGCTGGCCTGAAGGGCATGAACAAAAACCGTCATATATAATCACAAAATACACTTCCGATTTGATCTTTTGACTTAGTACAAGATTTTTATACAATGTTGTTTGAATAATGTATTCCTTTTTATATCATATCGTCCCACCCATAAGCTCATTTCGGAACAGACGCGCAGAACTGTTGCCATTTTCAAATTCTTTTAGTCTGTTTCCTCAAGTGCAGTGCAGGTTAGCCCGACCAAGGCGATGAACTTATAAGCCTTTACATAAAACATTATCTTTAAAAATGTCATTTCCAAATGCTTATTCTCATGATGGCCGTTGGTTAGATGGTCTCTGAATGCTAAGCTCCACTCTTGTATATGTATAATTCTAAAATTTTTATATTCCGAGAGCACGCTTAAATGCCGCTTCTGTATTTCTTTTACATTTGAAATATTGTATCTCCTTAAAGTCCTTCATTAAACTGGGACGGCCTTTTTGGAAATATTATGTTTTTGGTCCCACAGACAACACATGAAAAGTACATAGCAGTGTTCTGCTATTAGACCAAACATTATGTATGGTGTTAACTTCAGCTGTGCTTCAGTTAGGCGAAAAAAGCAAAGGATATCCTTGGTCATCAAAACAATTTGGGACAACCTGCATACCATGCATAGAAATCAACAACTTTTTGAACAGCGTATATCAAGATAATGTAAACTCAATGCAACTATAAAATTAAATAGCGTAAAAAGGGCTGAACCAAATGTGCTAATTTATACGAAGTCACCCGGTACTCATTTCATCAAAGGAGTTCTATAACTAAGGCAAATGGATTTTCGTTGAATGACAATGTGCTTCCGGGCTCTTCATAAACTCTATGCATTTCTGCAAGTTTCTGTAAAAAATTAAAATAGGAGTGTTAACTTAAATTCAAAGCATCAAAGCTATTCAACATAATATATAAAGGGCTTATGCAAGTAAGATAAAATAATTATATGTTTTTCATTTTCATTGCACAATAACAACATATCTATATATTGATCATGATTGGTTGCGTCTCTTGAATAAAATCATTGTTCCTTGCTTTCAGTTAGTAATGGATATTGGATACGAAACAAAGCAATGTTGTACAAGGTGGCTCGTTTATTATAGGATGACATCTTATCTCAGAATCTACGGGGTGTATCAAAAAAAGTTTAATACAAAAGTTGTTTGGATTCACTTCAATTTTTCAAATACTATATTTTTATATGTACGAATATGTTCGAGTTTTCGTGGACAAATATCAACCTCCTTATTTTAAATAGAATACCCTGTATATTAAGGCATTCTTCAGAAAATTCTAGATATATTTTATATATAATATCCTATCCCTAAGTCTAACCATTTTTGACATATTTTAAATATTATATCAAAAATTACGTTTGCAGGTCTAAATATAATTTATCATTTTCTCCTATTGAAAGCCTTTATTATTTAATTGGAGTTGGTTTCCTAGTAGAAGGGTTTCTACTTTAATAGTCCGTGTTGGCATTTTTATCATAAATAAATACAGGGTGATCCAAAACTAACATTAAAAATTTAATGAAAAAATCGTCATTTTTTCAAATGGAAACCCCCTATTTTTATAATTTTATCTTATTTAGTATTAAAAATAAGGGCGACTTTGTATAAGGTTGTCTATTCGAAAAACTTGTAGTTTTTGAAATATTCGCAATTTAACATTTTTCTATTGTAAAAATGCTATACGGCTTTTAAGTTTTGTTATTAGTTGGCCATGACGGCGAGGCGTGGCGAGAAAAACAAAACAATCGAGCACTACAGAAATGACACTATTTCTTGTCGTCTGACAATACACCTACTTATTGCCCCCAGCCGGGACGATTAAGCTTTCGTCGGGCGCAGCTGTTCTAGCAGTTGCGAGAGTTTCTTTTGCATCGTGTATGGTAACCTATAGTATTAAAATCCCCACCGCATACGTAGCCTCCTATAATGTGTCTAGAAATGTAAAACGCCGGCCAATGGTAGTGTTCTTCTCTATGCTAAAATGCGATATTTATAATTTGTAAATTATAACGTAATCAGGTGCGGTGTATCTAAGAGATCAAAATGTTTGCCACGTGCACATCAAACCTTCTAACACAAACTGCCACGGACGTATCGATAGCTGGTCTAAAAATAGGGTACCTATGCGGTGGGGATTTTAAGACTAAAGGTTACCATACACGAGGCAATAGAAATGCTGTTATATCTGCTAGAACAGCTGCGCCCGACGAAAGGTTAATAACTTAATCGTCCCGGCTGGGTAATAACTAGGTGTATTGTCGACGACAAGAAATAAGGTAATTTCTGCAGTGCTTAATTGTTTTTTTTCGCCACGCCTCGCCGTCATGGCCAACTAATAACAAAACTTAAAAGCCGTATAGCATTTTTACAATAGGAAAATGTTTAAATTGCCAATGTTTCATAAACTACAAGTTTTTCGAATAGACAACTTAATACAAAGTCGCCCGTATTTTTAATGCTAAATAAGATAAAATTATAAAAATAGGGGGTTTCCGTTTGAAAAAAAAAATGACGATTTTTTCATTTAAGTTTTTAATGTTAGTTTTTGATCAGCCTGTATTTATTTATTATAAAAATGTCAACACAGACCACTAAAATCCCCTTCTACAAGGAGACCAACTCCAATTAAATAATAAGGGATTTCGATAGGAGAAATTTATAGTTATATTTAGATCTGCAAACGTCATTTTTGACATAAAATTAAAAATATCAAAAAAGGTTAGACTTAGGTATAGAATATTATGTATAAAATATATCTTCAATTTTCCGAGGAATTCAAAAATGCCTTAGTATACTGGGTTTTCTATTTAAAATAAGGAAGTTGATACTTGTTCACGAAAATACTAACAACCTGTATATATAAAAATATAATATTTTAAAAGTTTAAGTAAATCCAAACAACTTTTGTATTAAACTTTTTTTGGTACACCCCGTAGATTCTGAGATAAGGTGTCATCCAATAATAAACGGGCTACCCTGTACATATATATAATTTCAATAGTAGGAAAAAATATATATATTATGTATTCCTCAATTAATCCCTCTCCAATTCTTGGACCCAACTTTAATAACCTCCATGGATCATGCCACCACTGAATTCGTTCGTAAATGTTGGATTAATGGTGCCGTTTGCTAATCTTTATCAAAATATTGAGGCAATAATTCTAGTTTCTTCTCGTGATACTTATAAGCTTCAGGAATGCCCATTCCAGAATTAAAATATTTGTTGGAAATATTTTGTGTACATTAAAATCATCTGTTAAAAAACGCAAGCTTTCCGCAGAAGCTGTGACTATGCTGAAGTTCCATTACTACTACAAAAAATTTCTCCTGTAATACAATATAAATATTAGCTTGTCCCATCTATATTAGTAATCAAATATCGATCAAGAAACAAAACAGCTAATATACAACCAACACCTAGCCCAAGCATTTTTACCTTGTATCAAATTGCTGCTTTCTTTTTTACATACAACTGTAAATCAAAAATATTGGTCAACTTTGTGGAATTTGTTATTAATAAACTTATTTATGTACCTATTTCTTTGTATTCTTCGGGATTGTACATACTTATCTGATATCTTATTATTTTAATCTTCTAAGATGACGTAAGGTCAGTCATAACAATTAATTAAATGGTTAATAAAATCTTAAAATTACCGTTCCAGATAAAACATATCATAGAAAATAAGTGCAACTTGCCTTATAGAAAATATACATTATTAATAAGTTGGACAGACTTTTAGAACTTCAAATAAGAAAATTGAATCTCAATTTTACTGTTACATAATAGTTGAAACCGTTGTTTGCAAAATTTAAGTTATAACATTATAAAAATAAATGTATTACCTTTGCATATGAAGCCTTGTAGCGAACATATTTAGTATTTTTCTTTATTTGCACTAAAATAGATGCACGGCATCTGACATTTTTTGAAAAACCTTGGTTATTATCACCAATCTTTATTTTCATAAATGACCCTATGATGACAGACGATTATTTTCTTAAGAGACAAAAATAATAAATATTTTTTTCTTCAAACGTCAGTAAATCCGTCATTACTCGACTGTGTAGGCGGCCGTGAAGTTTCATTTTTCCTCCGCCGGAGCTTTACTTTTCACTTTTCCGCCGGCGGAGGTAAAAGTGTTATCATAGCAACATAGATACAAACAAACAACAAAGCAAGCGTCAACAACTCAAGAATTATTAAACTAAAATTTGTATTTATCACTCAATTTGTGCACTGCATTTCTAAAAATCACTAATTTAGGAACAAATTGGTTATTAACTTAATCGGACTTACTCAATAACTGCTTATCAATACGGAATTAAAACGCAATCGGAGACGCCATTTTAAAAAAATAATTATTGTTGACAGTGTCAACTGACAGCTTTATGTTACATTACTATAGCAACGACCTGTGCCTATTCACCGATCGCGGTCTAAGCCGCCTTGCAAACCAACTTATCTTTGATAATAATTATTGTTATTACTATTAAAAAGAGATATTTTTGCATTAATTTGTCGACATTTGAAGAAAAAACAGCATATTTTATGTGGAGGAAAAGTTACTTTTCATGGCTTGCTCTCTATTACCAGCCTCACTCCGTTCGGCTGTTAAACACGAGCGCGCCATGAAAAGTATCACTTTTCCTCCATATAAAATAATATACTATTTTCGCATTGAGTTCAGATAGTAAAAATCATGTAGTTCGTGCTGAAAGTTGCCTAAAGAAATTTTGTAAAATAAAAACCGTTCAATTTTTAAATATTTACGTAATAATATGGAGGGAGCATAAATAGGTAGCGTTAAAGTGAAAAGATTTCCATATTTACTGCTGAATTATTTAATTATTTATTTAATAAAATTTCATTGAATAATGATTTGAAATATTGCGATATGGATATTTTTGTAAAGTTATATGATTAATTGTATTCTTTCATACCTACTTGGCTTCGGCGGTGATTTAAATCCTCCTGGCTATTTATTTTATTCTTTTTTCTCAAGATTTCTGCTGCATACAAAATTGATATAGAAGCTGCGGCACAAATTATTCTTTTACAGCGAATCCATGCCAGAAATTAAACATGACAGACCGCCGTGGTGTGCTGGACTACAACTTTGAAGATTCACAAGTCGGAACATCACGGATTGTCGTTTTGACAAGCCCTCAGAACACGAGCCGCACCAATACGAGTCGTGAGCCATCACGAGCCTTACGTCGTCGAACCCAGGCTTTAGAGATCAACCTATTTATAACGTGGCTGATCAAGTATATGCTCCACGTCCAATATGGCTAGTTAAACTCACAATTTCGGACGCTTTATTTTTCTATTTCTGATGTCACTAAAAATATGAAGACAAATAATTATACAAATTCTGTTATTAAGAATTGGTCAAAATTAGCTAATTTCTACACCTCGAATGGCATAATATTGCCTAAAGCTTGTTTTCCCCTTCTACTTCTAATAACAATTCACCGAATACTGCTATTATAAGCGACAAATAGCTTTCATCCAATAACCGAATATACAGAGACCCCGGATTCTAATTAAAAGCCCTCTGCCGTGTAAAGAAGAACTCACAGTAGTTACTACGAAAGCCCTGATATTTGATAGCAAAATGTCCACTGGCCTTAAAATAATGAAATGACCTAAATAATTGGGGGTCATGTGCTGTTGGAACTAAACAAATCAAAATGGGCAGTATATTTATATTGATTTTCCCTTGAATTTACGTGCATTAAAACCTATCCACTCTACAAAATCCATACTTGTAATCATTAGTGAGATATTTATGTTTGTGCATAGTTATATATTAAAATAATTATCGATACTAGTAGGGAAACTTCGCCGCTTCTGACACCTCCTATTTCCTCCGATCAATACTGCGCATGATCCGAAGTAGCCCATGTAGAGTGTGCATAAGCCAATGCTTCCTTAGCCCATATTAAATCAATACAACCCAAGCTCAATGGTGTGACCCAAATTTTTCAACTTCGTCTATGTATATTTTTTACTTTTTTAACCCATGTAAAGTGACGTAACCTATGGATTTCAATGACGTACCTTAATATAAATCAACCCAATTCTTTCGCTCACTTCGGCTATATATATTTTTCTATTTTAACTCAAGCGTCCGTCACCTGTCATACGTCATCCATAATCTGTCATACGCTATCCTTCACCTGCCAAGAGCCATTTATAATACGTCAGACGCCATCTGTCATACGTAATCCTTCATCTGTCAACCGCCATTTGTAATACGTTATGCGTCATCAATGGCGTTCAACCTAAATAAAAAGTGATAACCTAATTTTTTTCACCCACGTGGGCTACTCCATTTTATAGGTTATGTTATCGCTGTCAACCAACATTTGTCATACGTCATCCATCATACGTTTTCCTTCACCTGACGTTTTTTTTTTTAATACGGCAAATGTCACCTGTTGCATATTATCTGCCAAAACACCTCGGAAAGCAAATGTGGTTAATAGTAAAGTCGAATAACTCAGTTTTCTTCACCTACGCCCATCTCTGGGGCAGGCAGACCTACGTCACGTAACTAATTAATTAATTGTCCATAGAGGCATCGAAATGCAGTTATTTTTCAACTTATTGGCGTCGATTGTCGACTTCTCTGAGAAGAGAAAGTGTCTGACTAATGTGATATTTTGATAAATAGAAACAAAATGTAATATTTCAAACGTTTAATAATAATAATAATATTTTAAAATACAGCCACTGACGTGACTATATTACATGCATCAGCTCTTGAAGGTTACTAAGGATTTTTAATTCGAACTAGAGTTCACTTTCACCAAAATACTTGCAAGAAGCAGTACCTATACCTTCGATATAATTACGACTTTAATCTGCACTTTGATCTACAGTCATTTTTGTGCATGTTTCGAAAACTAAAATAAATGAATCAATAAAACTTGGACTACTACTTTCGTAAACTATTCTCGAATATTACCGATGTTTCCATGAACACATTTTAGGATAAAATTGCAACAAGTAATTAACCCAAATTACTATACACGGCGCAAAATAGCAACTACAAAACAAGAACTGGATAATAGATAGTAGGTCTAATAACACTAATAAAAAACAAAGGCAAACTAAAAAGAAACTTATTAAGAAATATGATGAAGAACGTAACGAACAACATAAGATATACCTAAATAAAGTAAATGCCAGGTTATGGATAACGTATGACAAATGGTGGTTGAGAGCTGACAGATAACATAACCTATAAAATAGCCCACTTGAATGAATAAAATTAGGTTATATCGCTTTTTATTTAGGTTAAAGCAAATTGGGTACGCCATTGATAACGTTTAACAGGTGACGTATGACGTATTACAAATAGCGGTTGACAGGTGAAGGATTACGTATGACAGATGACGTATTATAAATAGCTGTTGACAGGTGAAGGCTAGCATATGAAAGATGACATTTGACGTAAAACAAAAGCCGTTGACAGGTGAAGGATAGCGTATGACTGGTTATGGATGACGTATGACAGGTGACAGATGTTTGGGTTAAAACAGAAAAATATATATAGCTGAAGTGAGCGAAAAAGTTCGGTTATTTGATTTTTATTTAGGTAAGAAATCGGATACGCCATTGAAATCGATAGTTTACGCACATTTACATGGGTTAAAATAGAAAAAAATGCACATAAACGAAAAGGAGGAAAAATTTGGGTTACGTCACTGAGCTTGGGTATTTCGGATTTCGTACACGTGAGTAGGCCCAGATGGGGCACTCCATGGCCGGCGACCGGCGCGGCGACCCTTCGTCCATTGTGGCTCACATCTGTGGTTTCCACTAGGCCAAAGGCTCGACCCTTTTCATGAAATCCATTAGCTTTCTGGGGTGGATAGTTTTCGAATCTATAAGTGTCATTTGAGAATTTGCAAACACTGTTTGTCTGGTTCTTTTCGTTGGCATAAAACATGCTCCATTGTTTCTTCGTCCTTCAAGCACAAGCGGCATTCCGTTTATTCGGGAAGCCCTATCTTGTTCATGTGGCTTCTTAGCCGACAATAGTCAGTGTATGTGCTAACTACAACCTGTACCTGCTGTCTGCCAAGTTGAAGTAGTTGCCTAGTTCTCACTCCTGATGGCAGATTCACTGCCATCTTTGAATGTGTTAGGCCCGGTAACTCTCCATTTGTTCACAAACTGCTGTTGCTGAGCTTGGGTTGTATTGATTTAATATGAGCTGAGCAAATTTGGGTTACGCGCAGTTTTGATCGAAGAAAATGGGAGGTGCCAGAAGCGGCAAACTTTCCCTACTGATTCTTAGTTGTAATTTATTTAAATTAATAAATTAAAATTATAATAATATTTTAGCAGCTTTGTGCTTTGAGGATATTCGAAACTTTTATAACATTTTAGGTATGTCCGTTATGCGCAGCAATGCCTGGCGGAGATCCAAATCTTATGACTGATGATTTCGCCGGACACTTGACTTTGGAACATCGTTCAGGACCACGTGATCTGATTTCCTTTCTTGATGAACCTGTAGCAACTCGTCACAATGTAAGGCGCATTCCTCATACATCATCTTCGCACTCTGGAACGAGCAGAGGTGCTACTTCGTTGAGGCCTCGCCGCTCCAACATGCACTTTAGGTAGTTTTTTATTTAATTATGGTATAGACCGAGCAATTCATCACCTTACGTGCAATACCGAGAATAATTTACCGTGAAAAGTATAAAGTATTCGCAGCGCCTGAACTAAATGCAGAGGCAACGAGAAACTGCTAGCTGTTGCCGGTAGATTCTTGCGTCTGTAAATTGCTTGGTGCGAAGCACAGTCTCAATTTATTCTAAAAGCTTGTTTAAAAATGAAATACAATCTTTGTGGGATGTAAATTTCAATGCGCCTGAAATATGTCCAACTATTTGTTGGTGTTATAACAAAGATGCTTGCACACGTCAGCTTGTTCGGAGCAGACTAACTCAAACTAACACTGAACCTTTTAAGAATAAAATTGCCTTTCTAAATCTAAGTAGCCTTGCAATGTAAGATACATCGGACAAATTAGTATTGCAATCCACTGATAATTACATAAAAAATGACAAAGCTTATTGAGGTTTAGTTTAATAAATCTAATACAAGTGTCTCCCTAGCTGTGCTAGGTTTTCGCGACAAAAGCGATGCGACCAACGGGCGATTGAAAAATGCGACATATGCACGATGCGGCTAATGCGGTATTGACCAAAGCGTAATTAATAAATGAACCACTAGACAATATACAATTTGAAAAAAACAGGTTTTATTGATTGTAGTGTCATCCTAATTTGATAAAGATCTACGAAGTGTCTTCTAAAGAATCGTTCTCCAAAGAAAATTGGGAGAAAAATATTTAAAAAAAAGCTGCAAGTATAGAAAAAAAACTACACCGCAATCCCTTTCCTGAAAGTGTTTTAAAAGAGATTGCAAAGGGCGTATAGTTACAACTGAAGCCATTAAAACACTAACAACTGCTCATGATCAAGAGCCCAATCTCGCAGCATTGCAGTTGGAAAAGGCCAAAGAACAAGTTGTTATGCTTTCAAAAATAATCACGGAGCCGCCGAGAAATTTAGTTTTAGCAAGTACCTCAAATCTAAGTCAAGAACTGCAGCGTTGGCATCCAATTATAGCATACTAAGACGAAAAATTCAAAGGGAAAAACAACGCGCCAGTGTAACTCTTTCGATGAGTACAAATACGTGCAAGACATTGCATTTTTTATGGCAGTGGCACACACACTAAAGGGAGATTCCACGGCACTCTACGAGCGGTGTGTGTGCGATGTTGATTAACACGGTTCTTGAATATCTGTAGGTTGTAATTTGAGGGAAACGGATGTCCTGGGAGTGAGTTCCACAGCGATGCAGTGCGCTAGACAAAGGAGTCATTGTAAAGCGATGTTATAGGTGTACGACGAACAGGTGGCTCTTGCCGTCTGTCGTGACTGTCTGAAAGCGTTGCTGGGGGCGGGATTAAAAAATAGCATCTTCTCTGAACCCAGCAAGTATAATTCTAGATTTTGAAATTGGATCAATAAATGCATTCATTATCGTATTTTTCCAACATAGCTATTTCATTTGTCTCGGGCATTATGGAGAAACATGCAACGGCTACATCTTATGAAATCGTACAAATAGGATGTTAGTTTGCAGTACAAAACGTTGCTGGGGTTAGCATTTGTACCCGAACAAGATATTCAGTTCGCATTCGAAATAATCATTGGAAACTTCAAAGGAAAAAAATCGTAAAATATTGGTAGACAACATACATTGGAAGGAGACT